>CAUYPK010068682.1:0-45400 GCA_963574355.1 Loris lydekkerianus
AGCACAAGACTATGGGGAAAGGGCCAAGGAAGGGGGAGGGGGGTTTGGGTGGAGGGAGGGTAATGGGTGGGGCCACATCTATGGTGCATCTTAGAATGGGTACAGGCGATTGCACTAATGTACACAGCTATGATTTAACAATAAAAATAAAATTTATTAAAAAAAAAAAAACTCAATAAATTGGAGGGGAGACCTGGAGAGGAAGCCTGTATTTGCAAAGAGTAACCTGAGACATGGCCTTCTCTAAATCAACTGAGTTACAATTGACCACAGGTATCCTAAAATTAGAATTAAAAGATTAAGAATATTTACAAAAGTCTCAAGTATAAACAACTTACTCCAACTCAGCCCTTTCCAGGGCATTTAATCTTAACTGGGGCCCATCAAGGACTTTTCTGACTCCCATTTTTATTTGTTGATGTGTATGTGACTTCTTCAGGAACTCCAAGAGAAGAGATGAGAACAGATCATCCATTTCTATGTTCCTGGTCCTTATTTTCTTTAGCAGGATTAAAACCACATTCTTGATGATTAGCTAAAGTCTAATTCTTATTATGTCAAACCTTCCTTTTTTTTTGACCATGATTAAATATCTTGAGTTTCAGTCATAAAATTACACCACAACATTATAAAAACTATTTGATATACTTTTTGTGACAGAGGAGTATATGGAAGGATGAGTAGGAGGAAGCTGAAATGTATCCAATGACAGTCACAAATAGTTTTGTTTTACTTCCAATTCTCTTAAGAATTCTGAGAACATAACTCTGGTACGGTGCCACTAAGAAGGAATTGACACAGGTTGCATGCCTGTGTAGCTAAAGTGCTAACAATAAGTTAAAACAGTTTAAATGAGGCCCTGCACAAAACTAATCACACATATAATACTTTCACAGCACTTAATAACTTAAAATCAAGTCAAGAAGTCTTAGTCAGGGAAGCTCTCTAACTGCTTGAATTAGATTTACTTTTTAGTCCTTGGCATAAAATCTGTTCTTTAAGAAGCTATCAACATTAGCTTCACAATTACAGTCTTCCTCCCCAGGTCTCCCCTCCACTTTATTGAGTTCTGAAGCTGTTGATCTGTAAGTCCAATAATTAGCTTGATAAAAATGGTATTTTTTAAGAAGATAGATATGGGATCAAGCAGATAGAAAACCTATGATCTAGACAAAACCAAACACAGATTTAAGTCAGTTGAAGTGTTATGTCTACATAGACTGGAAGAGACACATTTGTGTAATACATATTCATTTAGGATAATGGTTTTTAACTTCAGTGAGGATACTAAGTACCTGAAACATTTGCTTAAAATGTGAAGAATTTAGACACTTACTTTAAATGCTTTTGGTCTAGTAGGCTTTCCACTGAGGCCTAGTTATTTCAATTCTTTTTTTTTTTTCAATGATCCTGTTAGAAAAATAAAGATGTAGTTGACCCTAACTCTACTACAGATCAGGGAGATGATGAGAAAACAGTCTCTGCAACTGAATATTTTACCAATGGAAAGAAGATGCTGAGATGGGTAGACTATTAAAAAATGTTAAAATCCACATTATTAAAAAAAGAACGCACACATTACTCAAGGACCAGAGAGAAGGAGGAGCTAATTCTGCAGCTGAGGGGTAGAAAAACTTCACATTAGTGAAGTAGAAACTAAGTAGTGGAAATCCTATAAGAATTAAGTAGGAAAACACAGAACAGTGCTACAGACAGGGAGATATTCACAGACCCCAAAGCCATAGATTCTCTCAATATTGGGAGCTATAAGTAGTTTCCTGGGCCCAAGAGGCAGTTGCATGTGGCAAAAGAGGTTTTAGAATCATGTGGCCCTGGTAATGAATGTCCCTCTGGACAGTTAACTAAGGACAGTTACTGCTCTGTGGCACACAATACTGGGCCAAGTTTTCAGGTAGCTTCAAGAAAGGTGATCAAGGACAGGACTGCCATGGACCGACTTGCACTGTAACCGTGTGTCCACCCACACAACCTACATAGCTATTCAGTTCCTGGAGTCCACAGAGGTTAAAGTTATGGCTCATCCACCTGACACCCCTGACCTGGTCCCATGTGATTATTTCTCATTCCTTGCAGTGAAAAGTCCCATCTACCGAAGAAGGCTCTCCAGTCCTGAAGTTGTTCATGCTTACAAAAGTGACCATCTAGCACTTGAAGAACAGGTGAAACTTACTAAAGGCAGAATACAAATGTCTACATATAATAACTAAGAAAATGCCACGAAGGCAAGGTTGAACAGTTGGATGAGAAATTTCAGATTGTATATGAAACCAGCACATTGTACCCCTTGATTGCACTAATGTACACAGCTATGAAATAACAATAAAAAAAATGTATTTTCAAAAATGGTTTTCAAGAATGCGAAAGTGCATGGAATTCATGGCAGTTGTTTTGAGAAAATGTAATAATCAAAATAATTTTATGTTTTTTATTTTTCGTGTATCTCAAAACTTTCCTAGTGTCCCTGAAAATAAAAGCTACCTAGATTTAAAAAAAAATAACTATTTCTAGTACTGTAGAGACCCCCTATGTTCCTGTTTCTAATCGTATCTTCTCTTTACTTCCCAAGGTAGCAAAGCACATAATTTTGTAGAAATCTGTTCTTTATTTTACTTTATAATTTCACCATTATGAATCTATAGGAATAAATAACATATTGAGGTTTTTCTGGTTTTAAACGATATAAATCGAATTGTGCTGTATATATATTTTTGTAACTTGCTCCTTTCCCTGGATATTAAGTTCTTGAGATCCTTTCATGTTGATGTATACGGCTGTAATATATGTATTTTCACTGCTGTATTCAATGATGTAAAGGAAAAATCTACTTTCCACTCTCCTATTAGTAGATGTTTATGTCACTTCCAGTTTTGGCTATAGTAAACAATACTACTATAAATATTTGTAGGAGCATGAGGAAGAGTCCCTCAGAGGCATAGTTCTAGGAAATGGAAAAAAATCTTATATACTGATCCCTGCTGTAATAGTTTACTTTTTTAAGTGGATGCTCTTTGCAAGAATAAAAGCAGTATATTATCTCTGGGTATATCTCAGAAAGTTAACAATATATATAATTTTTAACATACATGTTTCCAAATTTGACCATGTCAAAAGATAATTCTCACATTATTTTTATGGAAAGTGGCAGGACTAAGCCATTTTAATATATTTGCAATTGATATGGGCACATTTAAAGTTTGAGAATCTTGAACATAAATAAACTGGAATTATTTTTATAATTGATTTTCACATACATTATGATTCCTACCATAGAAATAGCAATGAATGGAGTCTGAAAACCTAAGCGATTCTTTAAGCTTAGATGTCCCTTCCCTTTCCTTGGCTGTATATTTTAGGTTAAAATGGGATGTAAAATCTTAGGAAACTTGATTATTTATACCAACATAAATATATGTTTAAGGTAATTTATAATATTTTATTTTATATGAAGACATCAAAAAGTATGTAAATCCAGAAATGTTTAGTAGCATGGGTTCATTGGTGAGGCTATACAATGACATGACTTCGTTCAAAGACTGGATACGTCACTTAGAATCTTTGCACCAGTTATATCATGTGTTGTTTTTTTTTTGTTGTTGTTGTTGTTGTTGTTGTTTTTGCAGTTTTTGGCAGGGGCTGGGTTTGAACCCACCACCTCTGGCATATGGGGCTGGTGTCCTATTCCTTTGAGCCACAGGCGCCACCCAGTTATCTCATGTTTTAAATAGTTATAATAATATGGAAATTGTGACAAGTCTTAAATTTGCTATTAAATTTGCTATTAGATATTGGTCATTTCTATTTCTTGTTCATTAGCCTTTTCAGAATTTTAAACTAGCATCCTCTATTTAGGGAATCTCACATCTCACGAAGCAAAGCAGTCTTGAAACTATAGAAGCTAAAATTCTCAGCTCATGTTATAGTTTCCCCTACTACCCAGGTACAATCATGTGCCCTACACCCTGCCTATTCAAAGCACCCTTCATAGACCTTGAATAAGATGACAGTGATAGCAGAGATTATGGAGAATCCGTTGTGGAAAGAAGTAGCCACTGGCAGAAACTGCATCCAGTTCTCAGAAGCAGCAGTCCTGTGGTCCGTGTGCTGTGGTGGGGGCGTCAGCTCTGCCAAATACAGTTTCTAGTGAGCAGTGTGACCACAGTGTTGCTTCACTGGATCAATTTATGCCAAAAGGTATAAATGTGGATACTGCTACTACTGCAATGTCATCTCAAATCCTGTCTCAACAGCTCTGTGGTTAATTGAATTCTGCTCCCTCTTAAACCAGCCGAGTCAGTTTCTCTTGCTTTTTACACTAAACCTTGACTGATACAGTACAGCAAATACTTAAGCAGTACCAGGTCTTTGGTAATAACATGCTTAACCCCAACACGGCAAGGCGCGCTTGGCTTATTCAATCTTACATTCTCAACATCTAGTTTGCATTAACATATAGCAGGCACAAAATAAATATGCATTTGGGTAAATTTTTGCTAATATTATGTAAGATGTAATTAGCAGATACAAATCTAGTCATGAAAAAAATGTTACTAAACCATTGAAAGTATTATTGAAAGTGTTTTACTGTGAAATATTTATGAAACCTGACATTACTTGGTGACTTCACACTTGTTTTAGAGAGATGTTATTTAATAGTTTAGGAGTTTTATAATATTAATCTGTCCACTCCACCCCCACGTACACCTCATCAGGTACAAAGTCACAGGGGTACATAATGAAAATTATCATGTACTATTGCCATTAGCCAAACAGTGCCATTCTGAATTGAAGTCTGTAAATCTTGAACTTAAATCTAAATTTCCACTTAGACCAATAACAAAGGAAAAGAACAACAAGAGAACAACTTTACATGGTCTTTGATTCTGCTTTTTAAGTAAATACTGACGGCATAAAGCTGAATAAAGTAGGGGAGGCAAGTGCATTTATTGGTTACCTTAGTGCCTATCTGTAATCACCACTGTCAATGGACTGAAATTTTAGAAAATGCAAAACAAATAAAACATATCTAGGTAAGCAGAACTAAAGTTTTCAATAGAAATTCTCAGCTACTCACCTTGCCTCCCTTTGTCTCTAGATTTTTATAGTTGAAACAATGTCCAAGATTTTGATTGTTGTTCTACAGAGAAATTGTATCTGATCACATATTAATGGCTTGCTGTTTTTATCTCCCTTGTTATATTTTCACTGTAAATATTCCAGCTGAAACATTTATCACCTATAGCTAGACGATTATAATATTCTAACTTTTCTTCCAGCTCAAAATTTCTGACAGCTCAATCTATTCTATAAATTTCTGTAGATTAAAACCTAATATATCACTTTTTCTAATATTACTCCTCTGCTGAAAATGCTTTATGAATCTTAATTCCCCATATTATGATGTTTAAATGCATTTAACATTTAAGAATCTCCATAATCTAACTAAACATAGCCATCTGATTTATTTTGGGCACACTCTAAATGTAAATTTTTGCAATAACCAAAACAGTCCACATATTGTCCCATAAAATTCCCTTGGAGAGAATCATATCTATATGGACAAGTCTTGTTTTTCAAGCCCAGTTCATCTTTGAAAGCATTATGTGAAGACTTAAGTCTTTCTAAAGTCACCTCTGATCCCTCAATCCCAATCTCTCTATTTAATTTCTTAAACTTTCTGGATGTACATACTGCATTGTTAGACAGCATCCACTTTGCTTTAACAGGTGGTATAAACATTGCATGTTATATTTTCTAATTTCTCACATCACCTAATCTTGTTCAATGCCTATAAGAGGCAATCAATGAGTATCTGTTGATTGATTTTTAGATGTAATGTGAGTATTAATGCTATTTTTCCTAATGAGCTGGAAAATGGAACATGGAGGTTCAGTGGACTTGATTAGAAATGAGACACAGAATACTAAATCAGATGTGGTCCGCTTCTGTTTTGTTTTGGATTTGGAGAAAACACTTCTATGTGTTTGCTCATTTATTATGATTACTTCTTAATTTGCTTATAGGAGTTAAAAAATGAGACCCGTGCTATTTTGATTTGTAATTACTTAAATTCTAGGTACTATTCTAAGTATTGATAAGACATCAATGAGCAACATACTCTGCTCACAGGTCTAGCTTTGCAGTAGGTAGAAACAGAACTACTAAATGATAACTAATCAACTAGCCAAATAAATAAATAAGGTGACTTGATATGGCAATCATTGCTTCAAATGCAACCCATGGGGTAGTGGAACAGAAAGTAAGAAAGAAAAGGCCATTTCATGTAGAAAACCTGCTGCAGTGATAGCTGAGCAGCTATTCCTAGACTCAAATGCTCTCCTGGTAGAGGAAATTTACAAAATTTCAGAGCCTTCGAGCTACCTGTGACTTTGGGATGTATAAAGGTAAAATTTCTGGTGACTTTGGTAAATGTTGTATGTACAGGCTACAGGAAAGGGAAGGAATGAAGAAAATTGGAGAGCTAGATGAGCAGGCCTGGGCGGGGTGGGGCAGGGCATGTGGGTTGTTCTTGAGGACCGCTAGGAGGAGTTTTGATCTCCATGCCATGGAAATCCATCAAAGGGCTTCAGGGAGTCTCACAATATGATTTAAGGTTGTAAGAATTACTTTGACAATTTTGTGGAGAAGAACTAAAGGTAAAAATAGGTAAAGAGAAACAATTTATTAAGTTACCATAGTGGCCCACGTGGCATGGAGCAGGGTGACAGCTGTGGCACGGTGCAGAAGACAACAATCTTCACATGCATTTGGATGGTGGAACCAACAGGAGTTGCTGGTGGATTGCACATGGGAGAAAAGGGAAAGAGTGACATCAAGGAAGGCCGAGGCCTGATCTGGATTTTATTCAAAAAGATGTAAGCACATTCTGAGGGTTTTGAGAATGAGTGTGTCACGAGCTCACTTCAATGACATTTCTAACACATGAGGACATTTTGTATATGTAAGAGAAAGTGAGAGACAGAATGGTCTAAATCACAGCAGTAAATAGAGTCAAATCATTTTAACAGACCACCTTCAGAGGCAGAGGAATGTGCTATCAAGGGAGGCTGGGTGAGCAACCTGCTCGATAACACCGGCTCTGGGCTTAAAAATGCCTCACCCTTGGCTTAATGCTCTGCTGTTGCTATCTTGAAGTTCTTAATAACTTTATAACAAGAGGCCCTTTTTTCATTTTGCGTAGGGTCCTGCATACTGCGTGATTGATCCTACCAGAGAGTCATACTCAAGAATAGAAACTGAATTTGGTGGATGGGTTAACAGAGGCTAAAATGATGGCATTTTCAGATAAGCTTTCATAACACCGATTCAGCATGCCGTGGGTCAGTGCAACAGCTGAGACTTTACTTATGCACTTTCTAAGTCTTTATTCAGTGTTCTTTTCGATAAGAATGACTGTTCTTTATTGCCTCAATCAAGTCTGTTGATAATTTCTAGATGACCTTGCATAGGATCTTTTATATAAATATTTTAGTGAACTAAGTGTGGATGTGGAAAGATTATTTAGTGAGATTATTTAGTGAGAACATCAAAATAAGCGTAACATTCCTATCGGCCTATTGTTGATACAACATTAAGTGAGTGTTAACCTTTAACATATATATTTTTAGAATTTCTCTTGTATCCTATCTGAACTTTTTGCATAAGTTTGTTTTTATGTTCTCTTTGTTTAAATCAAAAGGAAGAGCACCCTAATTTTGTAACTTACCATTATAGTAGAAGGGTATTATTATTACACTCTTACACGACATTATTACCATTATGTGTCACTATAGTATTGCTGTTATTATTATTCTTACCATAAATGCATTGTTCACCAGGGATTCGAGTTATTTACCAATTGCACCTAAAGACATCATCAGGAACATATCTTGTCTGTAACCTGGGGACCATAGTGACTGTCATGTTGTATTTTTAAAAGGATGCTTTGTGTGTGTGTGTGATTTTTGTATTAATTTTTAAAGTATCTCAATGTATATTTCAAAATCAAAATACGAGGGGATAGAACTCAAGGTCAGTCATTAACAACTTTTCTTACCCATTCTACTCTTTTCCTCCATGCTAGGCTGTTGGATTGAGCTGAATTCTGCCTGGCCCTGAATGGCACTGTGCTCATTACAGGCTTATTTACAAGATAATTTGCCTCCCATGTGACACACATTTCCAGTTGATACATTAAAGTCAATATATCTCTAACTACCCTGGTTCATTTTTATACCCGGTTTCTTCTACTCTTTCCAAACCTCGGTCTCCTTCCAACCCAGCTCCGTCATCATTATCTCAGAGTTACTGAGCATTCTCACTCTTATTTATTTACTGCCTGGCTAAGCATGGTGTTAACCTTCACCTGTCCAACACTCTGCCTCTTAGTTCTTGGTTCTTTTATGCCACAATTTTCTTTTTTTAGTACCTCACATTAGCTTTCCATCTCCATAGCCATATCCTGTTTTCCCTGGAAGTTGCTCTTCCAATACAATCTCCATTTGGAGCGATCTACTCTCTCATGTCACTCTCCATCATTCCAGGACACTCACGCTTACAGCCTCTCTCTAATATCCCTTTGCCTACAACCCAATGCTTTTTCCCTCATTTTCCTAATCCATCATCTCCTTCATGATTCTCTCCCCTCCTCACCTAGCTTGATGCAAACCCTCTATAGCTTATAGACATTCCTTGTCAACACGCTTAAATCTCTCCACTTTCCCCACCTTGAAACCTTTCTTTTTAATTTTTTTTTTATTAAATCATAGCTGTGTACATTAATGCAATCATGGAGTACAATGTGCTGGTTTTATATACAATTTGAAATATTTTCATCAAACTGGTTAACACAGCCTTCACCGCATTTTCTTAGTTATTGTGTTAAGACATTTATACTCTACACTTAGTAGATTTGACATGTACACTTGTAAATCCCCTTCATCTTTGACTGTAGTTGGGTTTAGCTTTCATATGGAAGTGTGGGTGCTTATGTATTAGTGTCATAGTAGGACTGAGTACATTGGATACTTTTTCTTCCATTCTTGAGATACTTTGCTAGGAAGAATATGTTCCAGCTCCATCCACATAAACATAAAAAAGGTAAAGTCTCCATCTTTTTAAGGCTGCCTAATATTTCATGGTGGACATATACCACAACTTATTAATCCATTTGTGGGTCGATAGGAACTTGGGCTTCTTCCATGAATTAGCGATTATGAATTGGGCTGCAATAAATGTTCTGGTACAAATATCTTTGTTATAAAGTGATTTTTGGTCTTCTGGATATGCATCAAAATGTCAACACTGGTTACACCCAATCAGCTGAACATCACTACGTAAAATCACAAATTCTGACTGACTGAATTCAATTGCACTTGTGACAATAAATTTCAAATGGGCATTTAATTCATCCGGAAAAACCTGCTGTCATCTACTAATTACTATTTGCTATGCTTTCCTGAAATTTCTCTGAAATCTTCAATATTTTTCTCCTAAACCATATGCTCATCTACTGATGTTTCCTAATGCTTTATAGAAAAATGATTAAAACAAGATTCTATTTTATTTTCCTCTCATCAAATCTGCCTACCAACTTCTCTTCACAAATCCTTTGCATTCTCAAACTAAAGTAGGTTAACTGCTCATCTTCATAACCAAAGTCCTCCTGTCCCTATGAAATCTATTCTCTATTTTTTCTTACCCATTGATTTCATGCCTGAAATTATCTGCTTTCTCTCCTATGTCCTCAACCTCCCTCTTTCTATTGGATTATTCCCATCTATCCTTATGGTTTAAAATCGTTTACCTCAAACAGAAATCTCTCTTGACCTTATGCCTTACCTCTGCAACGGCCTGTTTATCAGCTGCCTCTCAGTAACTTTCACCACTGCTCTCTTGAAAGGGTTCTTACAGGTCACCAAGGGCCTCCATTTGCCAGATCCATGATATGTATCCTGAACTTATCTTAGCCTCCTCTCTTAAAAGTTCTACTTTGTGACTCTTCATTCTCTGAAAAAAAGAATTTTTTTTTTTTGTACCGCTGAGGCTCTTTGCCATGACCTCTACTTCTCTTCCCTTAGTGATTTATTTTTTGACAAATGGATTTTTAAAAATACTATTTATTTGGTAATTAACTTTTAAACTATATCCCCAATTTTAATTATTCTCCAGGTTTAATGGCATCTTAAATTTAACAAAGTTATATCAGTAGACTTTATTTTCCCCCATTACCCCACAAAATCTGTTTCTTCCTCAGATTTCCAAACCTCAACTCCAAACGGAGTTGGCTAGGCAAAGTCATTCTTGGTTTCTTTCTTTCCCTCACTACTTCTGTCTTCTAACACACATATCCAGAAACTCTTCACGTTCCATTATGTATCAGTGTATGATCCGTCTCTCTGCCTACAATTTAAATCCCAATACTTTCATTTCTCAGCCTGACTACAGCAATAGCTTCCCCCCCAAACTTCTGTTTTTATTTATTCAAAAAGCAGAATATTGCCAATATAAATTACATCACATTTCTCTCATACTTAAAAACATTCCAACAGTTTTCGACTGCTCTTAAAAAAAAAAAATTCTAATGCTACATCGTATCCTGTGCTGTAAGACCTAATATGACTTTAACACTATTTACTTTCTAATTCCCTGATTTTATCTTACTTTTTCTCTTCTTTAGTCAGTGCACTGAATCCAATCTTCAGTTTGCCCCTCCATCATGCCCGCTTTATTCCTGAATTAATGCCTTGACCTTTTTGGTTCCTCTGTCTAGAATAGCCATGCCAAATTTCCTCACCTGGCACCTTCTCATCACCAAGCTTCAGCTCAAAGGTCACTTTTAAGAGAGGCCATCTTAGAGCACCCTGCCCTCTCACCACAGAGTTCATTCTGGCTCAGACAGTGGTTTAGAGAAAGGAAATCAGGATAGATGCAGTGAGCCCAATCGGATGAGCGTCAAAATTATCCAGGTGAGAGAAATGCTAAGCCTCTCTCATAGATGGCACAGGTTTGAATACTTAGATTAACTCTACTTTTGTAAAACCTCATCCATGTATATTTTCTCCCCTGCAAAAATACAGACAGTCACTAATTATTTTTCAGGTTTGGATTCGAGGTTGGATCTATAAGGAATTATGATCATCTCTGTCATGTATTTCAAGACCAGACAAAAGAATAAAGGACAAGTTGTAGAGCTGCTCTATTTTCACTTGCCAGCATGGAGTAACAAGGGAGCTATAGCCAGAAAGAGCAGAGACATAGTGCTTCACCTTTCTGCCAAGTCGTTTCTTTTTGTATTTCTGAGAGCAGCAGGCATTAGCTGGGTCAGTGGCACTCTTTAGAGCTGGCACCACTCCCTCTGTTTGGAGCCAGTTGTAGCATTGCCCTGTTTTATTTAAAATGCCACACTTGCCAGTGGAACCTGGGAAGCAGCACCACGGCAGGGTTGTCTCATGGAATTGACTACAGTGTTTGGTATAAATCTGGGCAAATAATGAGATAAATTTGCACTTCCCATCAACTGTCCACAAACTGTCCTTGGCTCCTGCTTCTACTGGCGAAACCAAAGTATGTTAGTGAGATTCCACGTGGCAGCCCCTGCATCTTATATCCAGGCGGGCTCCTCCCTTCTTGCAAAAGTTAACTGGATGGTTGACTGTCAATTAGTGATGTTCATTTTTGTGCAAATTCACCAATAGTTTTCATATTTGATTGGAATCCTAAACTTCAAAATTATTAGACTTTTTCACATTTATTGTATTATTTCTGTCATTTCAGTGGAAATTTGAAAATGTGGCAGAAAATTTAAATATGTGAGCTCTGATTGCCATCTTACCTATGCATTCAACTGATGGGAGAAAACTGCAGTGCCATAGTAAATGACTGTGACACCAGGGCCTTCGTTCTTTCTCTGTGTCTGATACCATATTGTCTTCTCTGATTTGCTAAAACTGTACAACACTATTAATACATACTGTTTTTAGCAACAATTGGATAGGCAGAGACTATTCTCTTAAGTGAAGTATCACAGAAATTGAGAAATGAATACCACATGCTCTCACAAATAGGAGCTAAGGGAAAAATATATATGCTCACAATGTAGTATAATGGACATTGGAAACTAAGGAGGGGGAGGGTGGGTGGAAGGAGGAGGAATAAAATCTGCCTACTGGATACAATGTACACTATTCGGATGCCGAGGCCACTGAAAGCTCTGTCTTCAGCATGACACAAATGACACAATTCATCTATGTAACAAAAAAATACATATACCTCCTAAATTTATTGAAATAAAAAAATAAGTGTTTATAATGATTATGTGGACATTCTTACTTTAAAATATCTGAAACATGTCACCATCTGTTAATATTTATATATTTTTTAAAAGTTCAGATGTTCCCTTTTTATCTAAAATAGTGATGAATGATAATAAAATAATAAACACTCCACAAAATGTCTGAAGGGACTATGATTTGTCTCCTCAAAATTCAGCTTTATCTTCACCTCCTTTATGGGAGAGGTATGCTGGGTTTTGCTTAGACTTCATTACCCCCTGTGGACCACTTCAGGGAAGGAAAAGGGAAGCATACATTTGATCCCTTTGGGTGACACAAATAAGGTGATTATTTCAGGTGAACCCCAAACTCAACATGTTACAAATTAGGATCATTTTCCATGTTTAAGTAAATAGATATATAACAATAAAGAATGTGGGTTCCCCAATGAATCTTAATTTAATTCCTTAGGTCCTTCTTAATAAAATGCAAAATAAGAATTCTTCTAAAAATCAGAGGTTGGTCTTTGGTTTTCTCCCTGCCCAGTTCAACTATCTAGTGTACTATAAACTATCAGTGCCTTACAAAACATCATGCAATGGAATCCATGACACCTTCATACGCAGCTCATGGTAAAAAATACTTAATATCAAGCCTAAGTGACTCTCTTGTGAAATCATTTCAGTAAAACAGGAGACAGAAAAGTAAATTCTTTTTCCATTTCTCACTTTAAATCTTCATACTTTTAGTGTATAAATTGGTTTTGGCCAAAAAGAAAAAAATCCCCCAAGAAATAGACAAAAACCCTCAATGTTAAACTGGGGCTTTGGAATAATCACTTGCTGATGGAATCTTGAATGCTTGTGAGCTAATCTTGCCTTTTAGCAATGAGTTTGTGCCTTGTATTATGCTGAGACACATACTTCTTATTACAATGACCGTTTTGTCAAGTCCCAGTCTTTCCTAAGATCATGATGAAAAATGATAATCTTCAAATTACTCCATTTCTCTTTCCACTTGAGTGAACTAATTGAAAGAATTCCATGTCTGTATTCACGGTGGATGCCCAGAGGAATACAAGAAAACACAAGAGGAACTGACTGCATACCTAAGTATCTGGAGGGCTGCTATCAACACACATTTTGTATATATGTCATATACATCACATGTTTAAGTAACCCAGGCTGCTGCCAATATCAAAGACAAGTTTAATTTTCTTTCTTTTTATTTTTTAACTATATTAGTAACCACCTTTAATTATATGTAGTGGAACTACTATGAATGCTGGCCCAAGGCAAAGCTGAATCCGTACCCTTATTAGCTATAAAACTTTGGTTAGGTTACTTAGTTAATTTTAGCTTTCTCTTATCTGTAAGTGAGATTACCATTATAGCTACTAGCTTGAAGATGGTGATGACAAATCTCCTGTGGAGGTTCATTTGGCTTAGGTAAGGGGGAAAAATGGTTTCCTCATGTGGTTAATTTCTTGAGGTTATTTTAGTAAGTCCTGACAACTATAAAAATGAATTTAAAATGATGATTTATATGGTTCACTGACAAAATGAATTATTCACATGTAATAAGTTAATTGATACAAAAGAATTTTTTTTTGAAATGTTGCATCACTGTCAGAGATAGAGGCTGGTTGGCACATAAAAAATATACGCCAACTTGAAGTTAGAGAACGCATTTTGCACTTCTTCGAGTGACTAGCTTTCTGTTTTCCAGTAGAAAGTATAAAGTGAAAGGTATAAAAGCCTCCATGAAACGTCCCCTTTGACTTCACCCTATTTGGGGCAATAATTTTCAGTACAGCTGTTGGATTTTAGGCATCTGGTGTGAGGCTACAAATTACAACCTATGTCTCTGTCCCTTTTTTAAAGTAATTTTTCCCATCATTAGAAATATGGATTAAATTTTAAAGTATTTGAAAATTACAAAGAAGTAATTGGGAAGAAAAAAAACCTAGAGGCAATCACTTATAATGAACTCTAATGTACTTCCATTTTTTTTTACATTTTTTTTTTAATTTGTTTTTAACATTAGTGCAATCGTCTGTACCCATTCTAAGATGCACCATAGATGTGGCCCCACCCATTACCCTCCCTCCACCAAAACCATTTTCTTTTTGAAACATCAATGTATTTTTAAATACATACATTTATTTATGTGTGTGTTTATCTGTATAGATGGATACACAAAATTCAGTTATACATGCTTATTTTGTGGTCTTTTCTTCAGACTTAAAATATAGGCATAAAACAAGAATATACGAGAATGAATTATAACATAGAACATAAAAATACATGAAAATCAATTATAAATAACTCAGACATGTCCACTGCTGCCATGAATTTTCTTTTCTGGTTATTGCATATATCTTCAAGTTCAGAGACATTTATTCACACTCAGTACTTGCCAGCAGCCAGACCTTCCTGCCATGGCAGCGATTAAGAACTTCAGGGGACATATGGGCTGAAGTGTCAAAATATCCATTCCCTACCTCTAATCACCTCTATATAATCACAGATACAGTACAAAACTATTGAATAATTATAAGAGAACGTATATTTCTAATGAGGATGACTTTTGTGTGTTTTTGATGCAACAAATATCAACCTATTTTCAAAAAGGAAGAGTTTCACACCCCCTACTCTCTTGCTGTGCACCTAATCATCTTCTTCATGGTAAATTCAATTCATTCTGAGCATTTGGGAACATTACAGCCTTTTTACTGAGCATGCCCTGCTCTGGCTGATTTTGTTCTCTTACCCTGAGAGTAATGAGTTATGCTGAGCAACCAACAGGATGATTTTTCAATCAATTGTCTCAGATGACTGAGTGACCTGCTATTCTTTTCTCCAATTGTTTGTTTTATTTGTCTACTTGCTTTTAGCAAAAACTAACTGGCTGTTTTTGTCTTTCCGTACATATTGATTAACGTTAGTCAGTCCATAACCCTTGAGCATTTATATAAAATGGTATCTTGAATAGACTCCCTTCTGCGAGCAAACTAAGAGCAATGGCAAAATTATCTTTTCCTCCTAGTTATCTACTCATTTAACCTAGCATCTTGATCAACACTGTTTTGGACAGTCTGGCTTAAATGTCCAAGTTTATTCCTACAACACTCCATATAAAACTCTTACTATGCCCTATTATAATCGTCAGTTTGTTGTTTGTCAAAGAATTGTGAAAACCGTGATGTGAAGTATATGCTATCCCCAGCACATAGAAAAAAGCCTGACAGAGAACAGTCATTATCAAAGTATAACAAAATCTTCCAAAGGCATTATTATTGTTGTGGAAGGCAATCAGTCCAGACATTTGGAAAGACTTCCTTCACATAGAATTAGTATGGCTTAACATTCTTCCCAGGTAAAAATTTGTTCAAGCTCCATAGAAAACAGCAACAATGATTATTTACAACCCAGCTTCCTCTTTGCACTCTCTGACCCAGCCCTAATCTCACTCCTGGTCATAAGCAATCAGTTAATAAATTACTTGCTTTGAAATAAGGAAACTTACAAGGAAATGTTCTAGCAAATGGAAATTTATGACTGGCTCACCAGGAAAAAAAATAAAAAAATAAAAACAGGTGGCAGGAAAATCTACCCACAGCTCTCTCTTTCATATTCATGCTGTTGCTGGATTTATAGATGATGAAATACTCCTAAGCAAAAGCTTTTAAATGGAAACAAAGCAGGTCTTGCATCCACTCTAATTAGCAATCAGCATAAGGAAAAATAAAATCACAAATTGCCTACCTGTGCAGAAATCAATGCACATGCAGCTTTTAAGACTGAGAGACTAGAGCAACTTTAGAAGAGTTCGTGTGGGTGCTTCTGTGTGTACATGTGTGTGTGTGTGTGTGTGTGTGTGTGCATGTGTATCAGAGCTTGGGGAGTAAGACAGGTTTGAATTCCTGAATTCATGGAAGGGTATCTAGGCAAAAATTATGAAAGTCTCAGAGAAGAAATGACAAAGCATCCGGAGGAAATTAATTTTTATTATTAATGCTGGATTAATTACTATTTGATTATATCAGCTTAGTAAATATGGTCCTTGCTTAAGGATGGAAATATATTCTGAGAAATGCATTGTTAAGTGATGTCCTCACTATGGAACATCATAGAGTGAACTTACCTAAACCTAGATGGTACAAACTAACTAGGCCAGATGATATAGCCTGTGGCTCCTAGACTGCAAACCTGCTGAGCATATTACTTTACTTAATACTGTAGGCCACTGTTAAGTATTTGTAATATCTAAATATAGAAAAAGTACAGTGAAAATACAATATTGTAATCACATGGGAACACCATTCTATATGTGGTCTCTCATGGATCAAAGAGTAATTATGGATTGAATGACTATAAATAACAAGACCTTGTGTTCTTTTATGCCAAGGTATTTTTACAAATAATCTATGCATTATAAATTTCAAATATTATGCATGAATATAAATATTCTTTTTAATCAATAAATCAAAATATTCCACATGTTCATAACTACTAAATTCACAACAGCTTTCAGATACCGATATTGCAGCATAACACTATGGAAAATGTTTATGGTTTCTAAGTGCATTTTTATGATTGTAATTATCTTCCCCCAAAACACACTAGAGAATAGCAACCCTGTTTTGTATAAATAAGAGGTCATTATGTATTTTACAGTTCTAAAAGTGATTCTACGATCATGTTTATCTCATCCACAGCCCTTGCTCCAATCCTCCTAGATCTATGTTTTTTTACAGGTAAAATAATGAGCAATGGAAGTGAATATACATATTTAATGCAGAGGTACTGCAGCGCCTTCTCTAGGGATACATTCTGTAATGTTAGCATCCTGATGATTGCACCCTTCCTCTGTTTACATAGTACTATATTGCTGGTGGCTGGATACAATAAACAGTAAGAAGAAATATTACCATTGCACTATTATACAACAGCTCCTTCCACAGTTACTGGTATATACCGGTTAGGCAATAATTTTTGGAATAAATTGATGAATTGATGTAAACAGAGTTACACAATAAAGATCGTACATAAATGAATGTTTCTTACAGAAGACGGAATTGAAATCAAACTTGATGGAATAGGATGGTTGAGTAGTTGAAATGGATTCTGGTTTGAAAGGACAAAGAAAGTGACCTGGATGCAGGCTGATTTCCAGAAACTAGCAAGGGAGGAGAGCACATGGTCTGGTGTGGATATCACATGGGGTAAGAGCAGTGAAATATCAGCAAGACCATCTGTGCCTCAGCAACATGACCCTGAGAACCAAGTTCAGGTTAACAATGAAATCACATCTATAGATTTTCAAATTAATACAGGCTCATGTATGTTTTGAGATAGCACACTTAAAGAGAAACCATGTGAGTCACATACATAATTTAAAATGTTTTAGTAGTCACATTAAATATGTAAAAACAGATAAAAGTAATTTGATAATGTGTATTGTTTAAGGCAATACATCCAACATATTATCATTTCATCATGTAGGTAACATAAAAATTATTAATGAGCTACGTTACATTTTTTTTTTCATACTAAGTCTTCAAAACCCAATGTGTACTTTGTACATTCAAGCCTTCTCAGTTTGAGCTATGCACATTTCAAGGGTTCCAGATTTATATGTATTGAACAATGTTAATTATCCATTTCTTGGGGCTATTGCTTCTCATAATATGGCCAATGAACCACCTGCATTAAAATCATTTGATACACTTATTAAAATAATAAATAAATCAGAGTCTCTGGGTTGGGCAATAAAAACCAGTAGTATTGTTTAACAATCTAACCAGGTGCTTGAAAACATTACTCTTAAAATCTTCTCTCTCAAAAAGTGATGTAAGAAGAAATACGAAGCCATCGATAATTTAGGGCCCATCAATTTTAGTTATTTTTCACTTTGTGAGGAAACAGAGTAGAGAAAAAATATATAGAATGCTTCATTGACAGAGTCTCAGGAGCTCAAATCCTTAATTTTCATTGTAGTCCCACCTTGTAATAGACTTTTTGATTGTCTTTCTGCCTCCAGTAGCATACAATCTTCATAAGCTTTGAAATTGATGTATTGTTCATACAAAATATTAAGTATTAAGACAACGCCTGGCAAAATAGTAATTGTTCAACAAATTTGTGACTTATGAATGAGTGAAAGCTTTCCTTTAGCTAGTTACCTATGTGAACTAATGCTTTATTATTCCACAAACTGAACATAGTAGGTATACAAATATATGAAATAAAGTTGATAATATGTAAAGGGTTTTCAGTCCATAACTATTGCCTTTTTTCCTATAAGGGAGAAAAGTGAACCCATAACTTCATTGTTATGTCAGCTGTTACTAACATGTTGTGCTTCCTTTCCCAAGGACATTTGCATTTTACAGAGAACGTCAGGAGAGATCACCTCGAATCCATAAGGAGTTGTTCTAAGAGTTAATATTCTGCCTTGTGACTATAATGGGGCAAAAGCAATTCCTCATAATTTTATTATACAGAGAGGCACCTAAGAGTTTCCCATTCCCTCAAAATTGGTTCAGCCTAATAATTATCATTGAGAAACACATTTGTTTCTGCCAACAATTTTATCTGTCAGTGGTCCTGGAAAGAACTTTTGTTCAGAACACAATGATTCTAAATTTATGGTTTTCTTTTAGATTTACTGTTTTAAGCAACATTTCTGTGGTTTTCGTGGATATTGTGTTCCTGGCCTCTGTGCTGAGGAAACCTGTGTTCCAAAACAATGCATACAGGCAGCTGGCACCAGAAGGAAGGACAAAAACAGCAGGCCCCTCAAACGCAGTATGGACTGCTTTTCTTTTGAGCTTCTATTTTGCTTAGTGATGATAATCCATTCATAGAGCATAAAAACTTGTCTAACTCTGGCCCTGAGCAACCGTGACTCTTTTTGTATGAGAAGATCTTTGTTTCAGAGAAAAACAGCAAGACTTTAACTATGGGATACGTTTCTTAGAAACAATAGAATTAAATGCAGATCGGTTCTCCACAGAGTTTCAATTCTGAACAAAGCTTATCACAGAGGGGCATATGGGGACAGTAGAGGCTTGTGAATTTAATTGGATGGAAGTGAAAAGGACCTTGCTTCTGAGGAATTCTGATTTTTAAAAGACCCCAAATTAATTACTTCAGGAGAGCCAGAATTAAATTGATCTTGGTTACCACTGAGCAAGAAAAATGAAATAATGAGAATATCCAGCTGCTCATTGTTAAATATTTTGAGTTTTATAACCTCAAAGGCAAGGTTAACGGTCTGGGAAAGATGTTTAAAGGCAAGAAAGGAAAGGTGGCTCATGTGATTCGCTAGAGTCACTTCATAAACAATTCCATCTATTAACTACTTCATTTTTAAGATCTCTCTTCATTTTATGTTACTATTAATATTTATACAATAACATGCTGTTTCTACACTACTTTTCTTTGGTCAAAATTGACAAATTCAGGTAAGACACAAGTACAGCAAAGTTCCTTTTCCAATTCTTTGCTTCTGGAAGAATCTGTCTTCCCCAAAAAATTTGTTGCTGCAGCAAAAGCTTCCAAACATTAATAGCTTTTTTTTTTTTTTTAAATAGTTGGTGTTCCTTCTTTATTTATTTTTATTTTATTTATTTATTTTATTTATTTATTTATTTTATTATTTTTTTTTTTTGCAGTTTTTGGCCAGGGCCAGGTTTGAACCCACCACCTCCGATATAGGGGGCCGGTGCCCTACTCCTTAAGCCACAGGTGCCGCCCAAACATTAATAATGTTTGCTTTCTGTTTGCTAATTCATCATTGTTACTGAAATAAAACAATCACATTTTACATTAACTTTTTATATAAAACAGGCTATTGTCCTTTTTGTTGTTGTTTTGATTTTTGGTTGGAAAGTTGGAGTCACGTGGGTGTGGTTGAAAGATGTATCTCCTTTACAGCGCTGACTTCTGTTTTTTTCCCCTACACCTGATGATCAGCACACTGTTTCTTTACTACTCACGTATTATCAGTTTGGAATGACCATCCTAATAGGTGATATTGAGACTCAATCCCCTCTTTGGACAGTTCCGGCCATGACATCTCTGTTGTGTAGGATTCAGAAAGAACAAAACCTGTATATTCAAAGTCATCAGCAGCTCTTAGGCATGAGTAAAGTCATCTATCTAGTCATTTTTTACATGCTTTTACTGAGACTGGATGCCTGTATGAAATTCCACCCAGTTGGCCGATGACACACATTCATTTAGTCATTTGTGAGTGTACACATGTACATGTAGCTGTGTACATTTGTGTTCTTAATGACCAGGAGAGTGAGGGGAATCTTTTGAATGTATTTAATAACCTACATGAGAGAAATGAGGCCTAAGCATAGCAATTTGATTATTAGTTAGACTGAGATCTAGTAGATAAATAAAGTAATAGTGACGTTAAATGCAATTTAAAATGACATTTTATTTTGGAAATTATACATTTTTGACCAAAAAAGTGACAACGTGATCTTAGGTATGAATGGTAAGGAAAATGACATGACCTTTAGAGAAGAAACATATTTTTTTGTGCTATAAAATCAATTGTTATCAACTCTGAAAAATATTGATAAGTGTCAGAGGTTATTTACTGATTTTTTTTCTTTTCCTCCAATGGTCTTCACTTCTGAATTATAATCAGAAGC
Source organism: Loris lydekkerianus (assembly GCA_963574355.1). Lineage (NCBI taxonomy): Eukaryota > Metazoa > Chordata > Mammalia > Primates > Lorisidae > Loris > Loris lydekkerianus. The sequence goes on from CAUYPK010068682.1 coordinate 20,968, forward strand.
ACTTATATGGTCCTCTATATAAGCCAAGGGGTGAAAAAGGTCAGGCTCCATGGTTTTGTATTTAGTCATCTTGATATTTTATTTCATTAGATTTTCTTTTCTTTTTCTTTTCAACAACATGTCTATGATATTATAGATATCCATCATACAATATCCTGTCAGTGACTGTGGTATAGTACTTTTTATGTCCCTCCCTCACTTTTCCAAAGAAAAAATCCCAGAAGATTAGAGAATATCAGGGAATCACTTCTTCATCAAAACCATATTAGTTAGTTACATGTTTAGCCATCACTGATCATTTTTTCCATTCTTCTATTTATGTCCTCATGTGACAAATGTTTAATTTTCACTAGAAGCACAGTACTAAGTTTTTAGCAAGCATACGAACTAAGAATCACTATTTCTCATCCACCACAAGATGGATGTGATCAAGCAAACTGATCACGGTGTTACAATGTGCTGAAAAATTAAAGTATGCTTCTGGTATTTTTGTGTACTCTTTGTTTATTCTTCAAATGCTGAAAATCCTGCAATATTGAAATATCTGACTGCCAAGTCCTCATTGTGCTTGAAATCTAATGGGATAGAGAGACATGCCCAAGGCTGACTGTCAGAAAGCAGGAACAGTGCTGGCCCTGGCCTTGGTGCTGACGGCTGTGGCACGTCATGGTGCTCTTGCTCAGCCACGGGCCATCCATTCTGTCTGCAGGAATCTGGAAGGTGTCACACACTGCCCTCCTAGTGCCAATGAACTTCCCAAACTCTCATAAGTTGAGTTCTACTCCTATATGCAGCCCCATACTCTCAAGTTCCTTCAGTTCCAAATGTATACTTTTTCCTTTCTTTCATCTGAATAGTAGAACAGTTCTACTCTCACATCATTACTGTAAACATGACAGAAAACATCTGTACAATGAGTCCACCCTGAGTTTTACAATACCTTGAATTGCATAGTATGTTGCCTGTTTTTAACATATTTGTGCTGATTGAAAACTAATCCAGCTCTTCTCTTAGGCGTGGCTAAACTATGCCCTATTGGAGCAGATGGTGCCTCTGTCAGGGAGTACAGAAACTGTCCTTCAGCATCCGACTTTACCTGCGTTCTTTAGAAGAAAGACAGAAGATAGTGAGAAGGGGAAGACAAGAGAGAAAGAAGGTACCTTGATTTTTGCCTAAGCCTTATCATTTGGGGAAAGTAGCAGAATATGCCTGGGCAAAGGAAGCAGCAAAGGGCTTGGCTCTGAAAGCAAGGGCAGTAGGCAAACCGCAGCCCACACAGAAGAGTCTTTATTTCACAGAAGGCCACTAATAAACTACTAAAACAGAAGCCTATTTGATGGAGAAAGAGAGAATGTGTCAAGGGGCAGGAAAAATCCTACAAAGAATTCAAACTGAAATTTAGTAATAGAGAGCTAATGTACTGAAAAAATAAGCTTGTTGCTAACAGTAAAGACACTGCCAAGAAATAGATGGGAATTGGTACCAGGTTAACACATAAATCAAAATTTTGCAATTATGCAAATGAGAAAGCCAAAGACTCCATTTCATTTCCATCTGATTCCAGAATAAAGGCCCTAATTTTGATGAATATATAAAAAGATTTTAAGAAAGCGAGATGATGAACTGCAGCAAACTGAAGATATCAATCTCACTCTGGAAAAGGAAGATGATTAAAAATTTTTAAATCTGTAGAGCATATATATTTAAAACATATATGAATACATATATTGCTATAATTATATTTAGTGTCATAATTTATACATATTCAAGGACAACCTTCTTTTTCTATAGCTCTTTATACTCTTTATGACATTTTTATGCAACCCTTGAGCGTAACTAAGGCAGATATAATTATCTCCATTTTTAAGTGATGATTAGTTTAATATCATAGTTTATTAAATCAAAGGATTTTTATTTATAAAAGTGCAGTTCATCACAATGAATTTATATTCCTGCAAATGTAATATTATGAACAGCTTTGAAAGGCATGGTTGGGTCAGAGAGGGTAAAAATTGAAAGTCACTTAGGGTTTATATTAGCTCCATGAATCGCAATTTCTTAAGACTGATCCAGAACTTCTATAGAAAAGCAGGGACATATATTTAGGCAGTAGGTGAAACATTTTTTAAATGAATAATACAAGACAAGAAAGTTGTATATACCATGCACGATCACATCTTATAACAAGGTAGAATATTTCAAGTTGTCCCACTTTTCCCTTAAGAACTAAGGATTAAGCGCCATATATCCTGGTTGTTGGCATATGGACAAGCAGATGGATGGACGTAAGAATTTTGGAAGGCACACCAAGTTGATGCCAAATATGTTGAAAATTACATAAAACAGCGATCAAATAACCCAAAGCAAGTCTTTGAAAGCATAAAATACTTTTGAAAGGAAGACGTAAGAATGCATTTTTAGAACAACTGAAATACTAACCTACAGAAAAGCATTTGGTTCTCTATCTAATGAAGCTACACGAAGCAGGTGACTCAGTTGAGTAGAACTTAGATGGTTCCAAGGGGTGTTACAGCAGGCAAAGTAAGAATGTTTAGGGCACAATCACATCCTCCAGTTGCTGACAGCCCATAAAAATGCACCCTAGCACTGTAAGGTGGATTGTGATCAGAATTACCACCTCATCTGATTTTTTTTCTGATATGTTTTTCTTAAGATTTTGCTTTTGCTTCTCTGGTGCACAAAATGATACTCTGCAGTCTTTAAAAGAGAACCCAGTATTTTTTAAATGAAAAACTTTGGATCTCCATTTGTACTATATGGGTTAGGATAGAATGCAAATAATGATCATTGTTTCAAAGATCATAGAAAATTCTGTGGGAACTTAATTAGTATCAATAAAGGAGATATGGCCACTTATTAAGACCACAAACCATATAGTGATTTAATAGGCAGAACCCATTCTTCTAGATGCTTCCTGCTTGGCAGTCCTTTCTATTCTCTTAGCTTTAAACACCCCCTATATGTTGCTGAGTACAGATATCTGTGTACCCATATCTCCATTTACATTTCCATGTCTGTGCTCCACCCAGACCTTTCCCCTGAACTCCAAATGCGTATGACTGCCACAGATGCAGCATTTCCTCTTACATTTCAAATGTACTTCTGAAATTTTGACATTCAGAGATCAGACTCCTGGTTGTTCCTTTTCCCAATATCACTCTTTATTAAATTCCCTCCTCTTGTGGAAAGCAATTCTACTATTCTTGTTGATCAGAGAGTCATCAGAGAGGTATCATAGATTCTTCTATTTCTATACCTTACGCACCATCAGCAGATCCTAACAACTCTACTTTCCAAATAAATTGAAAATCTGATCACTCTTGGCCACTTTGGTACAAAGTATCATCACCTCTCATCCCCCTATTGTAACAAACTCTGGAATTACATAGCCTCCTAAATGGAGAGCCCTCTCTCATCTATTCTCCACAAATGCCAAATGATCCTGATTATGTCACTCATCTTCTTCTTCAACTTCTTCACTGATTAGCCCTCCTCTCTGCTGCCTGAAATGCTTTGCTCCCTTATACCCTTTCCAGCCCCGTCTACTTCACATTCCCACCTCACTCCACTTTAACATGCTGACCCTCAAATAGCACTATGATGTAGTCTCAAGTCATTTGCCCGCTGGAAGTCATTTCTGATGGATATCCACTTGGCACCTCCCTTAACTTTCTGGAGCTCTTTGTTCAAATGTCAGCTCATCATAAAGGTGTTAGATGACTACTCTAGACATAGAGCACACACTCATCATCACCAGCAGTAACATTCTTTCACTCCAATACTCTGATTTATTTTCTTCAGTAATGCTTTTTGCCATCAGTTATATTTTAGAAACATGCAGACACATATACACAGTGTTTGTAAATTCTGCATTCACATATTTCCCTACTTGGAAAAATGTATTTGTAACCACAACTATAATTCTATGGTGCTTTTAAAGTCATTCAAAAGCAGGTACAGAAATGCAAAAAATTTGCATCACCTGAAAAGCACATTCCCACCAGAAACTCTAGGAAAGCAATGGTCTGTCTTCTTAATTCAGCTCTCATACTGTAAACAAGTGTCCTGTTCTTATCTATTTTGTACCCCGCTTTTTTGAACTATTTTGTATTTTTTCTCATGGTGATTTTTCCTTTTAAAATGGCCCCCAAGTGTGGTGCTGAAGTGCTGTCTGGTGTTCTTAAGTGCAAGAAGGTTATGATATGCCTTACAGAGAAAATATTTGTGTTACATGCACTTCTTTCAAGCATGAGTTATAGTACTGTTGGATGTAAGTTCAATGCTAGTGAATCAACAACATATATTAAATAAGCTGTCTATAAACAGAAACACACATATAGTGATGTTATCTATTCATCAATTGACAAAAACATCATGACCAGAGCTTCAGAGAAATTAACTCTTTAACCTTAGGACCAATGATTTAGTATGCACTAATTCAGTGTTCGTGATGATTTTATATGCAACTACAATAAATGAAATTCAATTGTGTTCATTCTTTTATTTTTAATTGTTACTGTCTTTCCAAAAAAATGTAGAGGATTCTCTAAAAGCAGGGTCTTGTCTATTTTTCTCACTAATTTATCACCAATGCTTAAACCTGAGCCTGGAATATAGCAGGTGCTTATAACATCTTTACATCATTTCAATGTCATAGGGCTATTACACATATTTTACAAATAAAGAAGCTTATGAAAGTAAGTCAACAGTTACTTAAGGTCACACAATTATAATTGTCAATGTTAAGATGTGAAACCGTGCAGCACATTTGGGTTCCTAACCATTTCACTATTGTTCAAGATGAAGTTGTACATAACTACTGGGCTTATGAATGAAATGAAGTAAGGAATGAATGAATCAAGCAGGTCAGTTTTAGGTATGTCTAATTCTAAGCTGAAGTTATCATCTTTTGCTTATAGTAAGCCTGTATCATTTGTTATTAAACTAATTATGATTCCAGTTCTAAGTGGAAATGCTTTCAGTTTTACTCCATTCAGTATGATATTGGCTGTGGTCTCTATTAGTTTAAGAAACGTCCTCTAACAGTTTAGGAAATGTCCCAGCTAGGCCTATTTTCTGTTCTTGTCAGAAAAGGATGCTGAATTTTGTCAAATGCCTTTTCTGCATCTATTGAGAAGATCATATGGTCATTGTTTTTGCTTTTATTTTTGTGTTGAATTACATTTATGGATTTATGTATGTATATAATATTCCTTTCTTGTTGGATCCTTTTCTGGTTTTGGTATCAGGATTATGTTTGCTTCATAAATTGTGTTGGGGTAGGGTTTTTTTTCTCTGGTTTTGAAGTAAGTTCTACTATACAAGTACGAGCTCCTCTTCAAAGGTTTGGAAGAATTCTGGTGTGAAACCTTCTGTTCCAGGACTTTTCTTTTGGGGGAGATACTTTTATTGTCGATAAAATTTCAGTACTTGATATTGGTCTGTTAAAAATATCTAATTCTTTCTGGATGAGTTTAGTGAGATGGTGTGATTCTGAGTTGGTCTATTGCCTCCCATTTTCAAGTTTCTGGGCGTAGAGTGTGTTTTTGTTGTTGTTGTTGTTGTTGTTGTTGTTGTTTTAGTAGTCAGTGATGATCTTTTGTGTCTTATTGGTATCCCTTATTATTTCTCCTTTTGTGTTTCTGACTGAGTTTATTAGAGGTCTTACTTTTCTGTTTCTAGTTAATCTGGCTAAGAGTTTATCAATTTTATTAAAATATTCAAAGAACCAATCTTTTGTCTTGCTGGTCTTCTGAATGATCTTATGTTCTCTATTTCATTTAATTCTGATTTATTTTTCTTTATTAATTTTCTTCTACATTCTTCTACATTCTTTGGCATTGGAATGTTCTTCCTTTTCCAGCCCCTTAGTTGTTAGGTTGTTTGTTAGGTTTTTTAGGTTGTTGATTTGTTCTCTTTCTGTTTTTTGAATATGGGCATATAATGCAATAAATTTCCCTCTTAAGACTACCTTAACAGCATCCCACAGGTTTTGATAGCTTGTAGCTCAATTATTTTATTCAAGAAATGTAATGATTTTCTTCTTTATGTTCTTCTTCTTCTTCTTCCTCTTCTTCTTTTTTGAGATAGAGGTCTCACCATGTCATCCTTGGTTAAAGTGCTGTGGCATCACAGCTCACAGCAACCTCAACCTTTTGGGCTTATGCAATTCTCTTGCCTCAGCTTCCCAAGTAGCTGGGACTATAGGCACCTGCCATAATTCCCAGCTATTTTTTTGTTGCAGTTGTCATGTTGTTTAGCTGGCCTGGGGTTAAACCTGCCAGTCCTGGTATATGTGGCCAGTGCTGTAAGCACTATACTGTGGGCCCCAAGCCTTTATGTCCTTCTTGACCCAGTTGTTATTCAGTGTAAGGTTATTTAGTTTCCATGAATTTATCTAAGGATGAAGATTTTTGTTGGAATTATCTTCAATTTTATTCTGTGGTAGTCTGAAAATACACAAGGTATAATTTCTATTATTTTAAATTTGTTGACATGTGATTAGAGATCTAAGATATGATCATGTTTGTAGGATGATCCATGGGCTGATGAGTAGAACATATATACTCAATTTTATTTGGATGGAATATTGTGCATATGTCTGTTAAGCTCGTTTGTTCTAAAGTCATGTTTACATCCATTGTTTCTTTGTTTAATTTCTGTTTGGAGGATCTGTTTAGTTCTGTCAGAGGGATGTTGAAGTCCCCAGTTATTATGGTGTTACAGGATATCATATTGTTCAGATCAGGTAGGGAACATTTAAGTTGGATGCATAGGTATTTAGGAATGAAATGTCATCTTTCTGTATGTTCCCTTGACCAGTGCATAGTATGCATCTTTGTCTTTATTTTTGTTGGTTTAAAACCACTTGTATCTACAAATAAGATAGCAACCCTTTCTTTTTTTTTGATTTCCATTTGCCTAAAATATTATTTTTCAACACTTCTAATTGAGTCTTTTTATGTCCTTAGAGATTAGATATGTTCCCTGAACAGTATATGGTTGCCTTGTGCTTTTTTTTAGCCAACCTGTACCTCTTCAGTGGGGATTTCAAGTCATCGTGTTTATTGAGAGAATTGATAAGTGTGGTGTATTTTTGTTTGTCTTATATGTGGAAGTTTGTTTCTTAGTTTTATCCCTTGCACCATTGTGGAAATTAGGTTTTGTCCTTTAGTTTCTGGGTATCTTTACTTTGATGATGGTCCATTATGATGGTCAATGTAAAGAACAGGTATGAGTAATTCCTGCAGGGCTGTTCTTGTTGTGGCAAAATTCCTCAATGTTTGCATATCAGTAAAATATTTTATTTCTCTGTTAAATATAAAACTTAATTTACCAGGGCATGGAATACTGGGCTCTAAATTATTTCATCGAAGAAGATTGAATGAAGATCACCACCCTCTTCTGGCTTGAAAAGTTTCAGCTGTGAAGTTCATTATCACCCTGATCTTTTCCCCCTTGTAGCTAAGAAGTTGCTTATACCTGGCTGCTTATAGAAGCTTCTTTTTCATTTGACTTTGCTCAAGTTAATTGCAATGTATCTAAAAGATATTTTGTCATCATGTTACTGGAAGTTCTAGCCAATGCAATCCAGAAAGATAAGGATATTAAGAGTATTCAAATGGAAACAGAGAAGGTCAAACTCTCACTCTTTGCTAATGCTGATGATCTGATCTTATACTTAGAAAAACTCAGGGACTCAAAGACAAGGTTTGTGGAAGGGATCAAGGAATATAATAACATGTTTGAATATAAGTTTTGCACAAATTAGTAGACTTCATGTACTCCAATGACAGTCAACCTGAGAATTAAATCAAAGATGCAATACCCTTCACAGTAACTTCAAAGAAAATGAAATACCTTGGAATATATCTAACAAAAAACATGAAGGATTTTTTTGCTTTGTTTTGTTTTAAGACAGAGTCTCAAGCTATTGCCCTAGGTAGAGCACCATGGTGTCATAGCTCACAGCAAACTCCAACCAGGGCTCAAGCAATCCTCTTGCTTCAGTTTTTCTATTCTTAGTAGAGACAGGGTCTCACTTTTGCTCAGGCTGATTTCAAACTCATGAGCTCATGCAATCCACCTGCCTTGGCCTCCCAGAGTGCTAGGATTACAGGCATAAGCCACTGTACCTGGCCAACATAAAGGATCTTTACAAAGTGAACTAAAAATCCCTGTGAAAAGAAATAATAGAAGATTCTAACAAAGGGATAAACATAGTTTGTTTTCCATGGCCGGGAAGAATCAACATTTTAAAAATATCCACACTACCCAAAACAATCTACAGATTTAATGCAATTCCCATCAAAACATCAATGTCATACTTTAAAGAACTTGAAAAAATAGTAGTTCTTTTAATATGGAACCACAAAAAAAGCGTGAATAGCCAATATAATTTTAAGAAATAAAAACAAATCTGGAAGCATCATGTTACCAGACTTCAGGTCTATAGTGATCAAAACAGCATTGTACTGGAACAAAAATAGCAATATAGATCTATAGGATAGAATAGAGAACCTAGACATGAATCCAACCATATATTTCCATCTGATCTTCAATAAATGAAACAAAAGCATGCGCTGAGAAAAAGAATCCCTATTTAACAAATGGTGGTGAGGGAACTGGTTAGCCACACCAGATGACTGAAGTTGGACCCACATTTCTGACCACTTACAAAAATTGACTCTTGTTGGATAAAAGATATAAATTTAAGACACAAAATTATAAAAATTCTAGAAGAAAGTGTGGGAAAAATTCTTAACAATATTGGCTTGAAAAAATATTTTATGAAGAAGTACACTTTGCAATTAAAGAAAAACCAAAAATAAATGAATGGGACATGATGGAACTAAAAAGCTTCTACACAGCTAATGGTACAACAACTAAAGCACACAAACAACCTTCAGAATGGGAATAAATATCTGCATGCTACCTATCTGACAAAGAGTTGATAATTAGAATCTACAAAGAACTCAAACTAATCCAAAAGAAAAGGCAAAATAACTATATTTATAAGTAAGCAAGAGACGGGAACTGAATTTTCCCTGAAGAAGAGAGATGAATGGCCAAGAAACACAGGAAAAATGCTCATCATCCCTAATCAGAAAAGAAATACAAATCAAGACCACCCTGAGATGTCACCAAACCTCAGACAGAACAGCCCACATTACAAAGTTCCAAAGCTACAAGTGCTGGCATGGATGTGGAAAGAAGGGTACACTTTTACACTGCTGGTGTGACTGCAAACTAATATAGCCTCTATGGAAAAAGCCTAGAGGATTTTTAAAGAGCTAAACATACACCTTTGATGCTACAATCCCATTACTTCTCATATCTTCTCAGAAGAAAAAAAATTACTTTATCATAAGAATATTTGTGCTAGAATATGTTTATTGCAAACCAATTAACAACTGCCAAGTTATGGAATAAACCCAAGTGCCCATCAACTCACAAATGGGTTAATAAATTGTGGTAACTTTGGATACTATTCAGCCATAAGAAAAGATGAGACTTACATTTTTTGTATTTACCTGGATGGAGTTGAAAAACATTCTTCTTAGTAAAGTATCACAAAAATGAAAAAGTATCCAATGTATGCAATACTATTATGAAATCAGGAGATAAACAACCATAACCCTACATGAGAGAAAAATTAAATTAAATTCAAGTCAGGGGAGGGAGGAGGAAGGAAACAGGAGAGAGGAGGAGGGAAAAGTGAGGGAAGAGGACCAAAAGGGGAGAAGGGAGAGGATCAGAAGGAGAGAAGGGAAAGGATAAGGAGAGAGGGGAGGACAGAGGGGGGTTGGCAAACTCTTACCTAAGGGTCTAGGTGAAGGGTTTAATTCCAACTTAAACTTTACCTAACAAACACAAGCAATATAAACTAATCATTTGTACCTTAATAATGATCTGTAATTAAAAAATAATTAAATAAATAAATAATACAAATTTAAAAAATAACTAATTGTGATATCAAGTTTTCTTTTATTCCTCAATTGAACACTAAATAGATATAAGCAAAGATTAACCTAAACTTGAAAGCAGCCTACTGTAGATTACAGATTGAGGAACTAGAGTCAGAAAATATAGAATTTTCTCCTATCTCAGTGCCTTCCCCTGACTTTTATCATGTACATATAAGCATCCCATCCCAGCCTGCTTTTTTGTTGTCGAAGGAATCTGGGAAGATAATGAATACAAAAGCAAATTGCAAACAGCTAAATGTTATGATGTATTATTAAAATAATGAATGAACATCATGCAATATTAATCCTTCTTCTGATATTTAAAATAAATGTTTATCAATAAAACCATAAGGAGATAGTTTTAGGATAAAAAGCTTATTGCTACAACAAGAAACCATGTGAAATCAAGATGTACACACAAATTAACATCATTCAGACACAAGAGTTTTGCTTTTCCTTCAGGCTAATGGAATTGATTTTATGCACAGTGCTCACCTGATAGCTCTATTAGCTATTTACCACCCCCTTTCTAGAAATAAGTGTGACTGGCACACAAGTGAAATCAAATAAAAAAAGGACCATTGACCCTGTTGTGGCTTGACAACTGTGACACAGAACACCTTCTACTCACAGACCTGGAGCTTTGGTTTTGCCTCATGAGGCCTTCTGAGCTGTCACTTTGACTTAATTGTTTCTTTGGGGAGTAAGAACTGATAGTTGACCATGATTTGTGTTGATTTTCAATAAAACTACTGCCAGGGGTATTTAAGCTGAAACATCTGCTTGACAGCTTTATTGGCACCAGTGTGTGTGCCACTAATAAAGAAATGAAAAAGAGATTTCCCTCCATTGTGCATTTTCTCCAGTTCCTCTGGCAGGTGTTCAAAGCTCTGCAACAGTCAAGCCAATCCTGCTTCTACGTCATTCTTACAAATAACCATTTACTCTCTTAGTTCTGGCAATGCAGAAAGTGTTCTTAGTCACTTTGCTTGCTTGGACGATGAGCCAGCTGGACGTGAGCTTTGGTCTTGTTTTAATATTAACCTTTAGTGGTTATTACGCTAAAACAGAAATATGCTTTTTTGTCAGTGAAAGACAAAATAAATAAATAATCAAGCACAGGATTCAAAGTATTTAATAACTTTTTGTTCTACTTTCAGAAAAATAATTAAAAAAAAACTCTTTAAAAATTATAATGACATGTATGGGGGAATAATCTAACATAAAGGGCTGGAATGAGGGAAGGAGGGAAGATGAAAGCATAAAAAGGGAGGTAGAGAAATAGAAGCAGAAGATATTTAGTAGATTTGGGGTATATTTATCTGGGGTTGTAGCTATTTATATAAGTAAGATTTTTAAAAAATTCTTAAGACTTTTTAAAATAGTCCCAGTTTTGTATGGCTTTCTGACAAAGCCAACCTGCCAATTCCTAGATAAGTTATTGGATATTAAACCACCACAGAAGTCTACTTCAATGGAAACTGCTTGACAGAAATGGCTACAATAGTGTCAAGACTAATATTGGAGTAGCATAAATAAGATAGATATGGTTTAGGCCATAAAATGTCAAAATTAAATAAAGATAATAGTGTCATCCAAATTCAAATACATGTTTTGAAATACTTTCAGTTACTGAATTGCTAAAACAAACTTATAAACCCGTCTTTACTCTGCTCTTCTTTTTTACTTTATAATCAATCCATATTTGATCCCTTTAAATCCAGTATGTTTTTCACTGGAAACCAAAATTTGTTTTTTCAGCAGATATAATAGTGATTACCTTTGAGTTAAGTATGTTGTGTAAGAGATCAGCAATTCTTTCAGACTGCACTCCTTATAAAATAATAAGGGCACAATATGATGAAATGTTCAAATAACTGGCACATAACCTTTGAAATGTGAATATATCTAATGCTTTAACAATTCACTTGCTGACTGCCACGCAGCAGCACACATGAAAATATAAAATTTATTCATGCAGATGATACCCACAAGTCCAAACTTCACTTTGTTAATTATGTTTCTATGAGGGGTGGAGATTCAGTATAATAGACAACTATTTTTTTAAAAAAACTTAGACATATGAGTATTTAAGAAAAAATTGTGACCAAGAGAGAAAATGTATACTAAGGGAAAAAAATGTCTTCCAAAATGTGTAAAAGATGGGGAAATTGTTCTTATTCTAATATACCAATTGTATTTTGCAGGGGAAGTTACTACAATTCACACCTATAAAGAAGCACAGACAGGACTGAGTTTGCAACTTAATTCATTCCTATGCAATCGATTTATCTTAAATTTGGAGGCACAGTCTTCCTCCTGGGGAGAAAAAAAACTTCAAACTTTTAAACTTGTACACATAGCCTACACTATTTCTATAGCTCATTGTATATTGCCAGATTTCACAAGGTACTATCATAATAACCAACAGTAAAACTTCTTTTTAAAAACATATCATCTATTTTAAATGGACACATAGTATTTTAATTAAAGAATATACAACAATTTCATATATAATTTTTTTTCTCTTTAGGGAATATGTTCTACATATAAGACAAAGATAATGCCTAATATTCCTTGAGGTGAATTATTTGAATATATTTATTTCAGACTAAATGCTATAATATGAATGTTTTAAAGTATTTTTTATTGTTTTATTAAATCATAACTCTGTACATTGATGCATTTATGGGGTTTATGATACTGCTCCAATATACAATGTGAAATACTTACATTGAACTAGTAACATATCCATCACAATTATACTCATTTCTTAATAGTTTTGAAATGTGTGCATGATGCAATGGTATATTTTAGAGTATTTTATTAGTTCCGTTTCATATTCTTGAAAGGTTGGCATGTTCTTCTCTTAATATAAAAATTCCCATTACTCCTGTTCTTACTGATGCTACAGATTACAAAATTTACTAACCTAGAAAAAAAAAAAAAAGAAGAATAACTGATTTTTAGTGTATTTAGAGTATTATTTGCAGGCTTTATGTTTATGTGTGAATTTAGGCATTTCTTAATATATTGCCAATATATATTTATTTTTTCTCCTAGTCGCCTTTCATATTCATTTTTGCTGTTGATTGCTTTATTTTTTATTATTAAATCATAGCTGTGTACATTAATGCAATCTGCCTTTCATACCCTTTGCTCATTCTCACTAAAAGTATATGCCATTTTATCACTGACTAATTTGTCAATAGGTCTAATTTCCTATATTTAATAAAATAGTTTTTTCTATCATAGAATTCTATACATTCTCTCTTTTCTTACAATTTTGCTTATAGTTTTCTTATGCAAAGTAAAAATTTAACTTTTAAGGGGGCACCTGTGGCTCAAAGGAGTAAGGCGCTGACCCCATAAGCCGGAGGTGGCAGGTTCAAACACAGCCCTGGCCAAAAAAATAAAAAAAAAAAAAAAAAAAAAAAAAAATATCTATATATATATAAACTTTTATATTCCTCTGTTGATCAATACTGACTTACTCTGATGCAAACACACTGGATAACTTAATAAAAGTCATGGATTCTTTTCTTAGGAAGAAGTAAATTTTATTTACAGAAAGTTAAAAATCTCATGAACTACCTGAGTTCATTAAGGAGTTCTGAACATCAAAGAGATGTTTTCCTTAACCTCTCTTTAGTGCTCTGCCGCTGGGACTCTTCTCCCAGTCATACTTGTGTAAATAGCTACCTTTTTATTTTCTAGTTTATTTCCTCTATTTATTTCTGATCATTTTTCCTTATGTTCACTTGTTCATAAAATTATTATTATATCAGGTTGAATAAATTCTCTCTTTTTTCCCTAAAGTAGTTAATCAGTTTCATTTCTCAGTGAGAAGAAACTTTTTGTGGGTATGTGTGACACTTTTACATGTATTACCTTTCATCTACATTTTTAATTTTTCCACTGTTGTGAAGGGATAGAACAAACTCAGCATATATCTTTCTCAGTACTTGATACACCAAACTGTAGAAACATAAATAAGATGGCCAAAAATTTAAATAATAAAAATAACAATTTTTGAACTATGTGTTAAGTACAGTAAAAAAAGTACCCTTCTTGTATGGACTCATAGAGCATCTACAAAACTTGACCATATTATAAAAGAAAAGCAAATATAAGAAATTCAAACCAGTAAACATATGGGTCCAACTATCTGACCCCAATGCAGCAAAACCATAAATTAATTCTAGTGGTAAAAAGCTAAGAAGTATAAAAATAATAAGTATTATCTTACATCAAAAAGAAAATCAGGAAACATTATTTAAAAAAATTCTTAGAATAATGAAACAATTAGAGAGTATAAATTATAGTCAAAGCTATCCTTAATGTCAGATTTGTTTTAGAAACCTTCACAATAGTATATGTACAGTAAATGCAGTCTCCAAACAATATTGCAATGAAATGTTTTATGACATGGAACAATTAACAATTTTCACGTGAAAGTCAGTTACAAACATTATTTATAGTAAGGGTCTTAAGTATTTTTTTTAATAACTGTCTAAAATTAATATTTTACTCATTCAGACTCTGCCACAAGAACAAATGGATGAATTGTATTGCCTTTATCTTCTCTTTTAAAAGATGATTTATTTTGATATGCATATCTGTCATTGCCATGCAGTATCTGAAATTATATTTAATGTTTGATACTCTTTGAGCAACCACATAAGGCAGGTATTCCTAATTCCATCTTATGAATAAGGAAATCAGGCTCAAAGATGTTCAGCATCTTCTTCAAGGTAACAGAGGTTCTAAAATGGCAATACTCATTAAATAAAAATCCAGTTTTCAGAAAACCTAAAGCTACTATTGTCCCTGCTATTATTTTCTGCCTCATAAATATTTCTCTTCCCCTCTATTTTCTTTCCTGTAACACATATTGTTAAAATCGATTAGGACATGTATGGAAGTACACGTGTCTAATGGACACACACCATCTAAACGTTGCTGATAGAAAATCATCTTTTTTACTGTTAATATAAAATGTGAGTTAATATGAAAACGTGATTTTTAAGTTACAAATGTATCTCTGCGTTTGTACAAATAATATTTATCATTTAAGACACAGGTCAGGTTTCCTAATTTTCAAAACGGAGTTCCGTACCCAATATCTATGTCCTAAGACACAGGTCAGGTTTTCTAATTTTCAAAACGGAGTTCCGTACCCAATATCTACATCCTGATTTCTTAGTCTCTTTTTAAATTTATTAGAATTCTCATAGATTATTTAGAAAACTTTTTCCATGTGGACATATAGTTTCTACATCATCAGTTAGTATTTTAAATATTTCATTTTTTTATCTGGACTGCTTACGGAGAGAAACTTGGCTTTTGCAAAGCCTTACTGCAGTGCTGAGCCACGTTCACACCTTCCCCCATGCTCGCTGAGTGAGAGGTATCCTTCAGGACACAAACACTGGTATATACACATTGGTATCTTTTCCGAAAAACAATCTGGGTTTTCAAGACTTGCAATTAGACAAAATGAAGTTCTGTCTGTCTGTGTCATTTCAGAGGCACTCACTTCTATAGACCTGTAAGCGGTCTCCGATGTGAAATGGTGTCTGCTATAATTGCCACACATGAGATTACAGTTTTAATCTTTTTTAAAAAGAGAAAAAAATGCCAGTCTTGATTCATCCTATATGAGGAAGAATCTTTATGTAACTCAGTACTTTTATATGACATTTCTGTTTCAAAAGCAATTTAGTTTCTTTGTTGACCTTTTCATTAATGTTAATGTCTGATTTTTTTTTATATGAAAGGAAATGTGAAAGTCTCTTAATGGGCTTGGTAACATCCATTATAAAATAGGATGAGAAGTGTGATACTCCAGAAATGAATATTTTTCTGTTAACAAAGTACATCTGACAAAAAAGAAAAAGATCAAAGAGGCAGTCCACTTTGTAAAAACTCTGGAGCTTTCAAACGGCAAATCCTTGGGGTTTAGTTTACTGGACAGTGTGCACCTTAGCAGAATGCTAATATTCCCAGCCTTCCAAACAAAGGTAACTAACAGACAGGTGACTTTGAATGGGAGAGCAATGTCTTCTGTGGGAGGTCCACTGCGTGTTACATCTCTGTAAGTCATTCTAAGCCGCAGTGATTTTCAGGCTTAAGGGAAGAATCCTGCCAATTCTTTGTTATTTTCTCTCTCTCTCTCTCTCTTCCCTCTCTCTTTTCCATCTGTGCCTCTTTGAAGTGATTTCATGCATTGTTTTCTCACAAAGACTATAACCCACCTGAATTTCAGTAATACAGAATTAGGAAAAGACTAAATGTCCAGGGGAAAACAGTGGAATATAATTCTAGATGTTCCCATCTAGGATCTTAATTCATCCTTACACCCAGCCTAATTTGACTTAGAGAAGTGATATCGTCAATCTCCAGATGAGGAAAGAGAGCTCTACAGAGCAGGAATGCTCAGCTCAGTCTTCCCTGGTGGCCTTGGGATTTGATGCAAGGGAGAAATGGTACACACCTCAGTCCTTGCTCCTTCAATCAAACTATATTGCCTTTGATTATCAACCTCAGTAGATCCTTCGTAATCAATGAAGTGAATGTTTGTACATTTCTAACTTTAAAAAGATTATTCAGTATAAGACATCACAGAAGAGAACATCATTGTCTGGCAACAGATTATTTTCAGCTGATTCAATAGATGCTCACTCTTCCGTAGAGATGCTGTGTGCTAATTCTTGTCCTATTTTCCCAAGAGAATACTTTATTTCTCCTATTTTAATACATTCATAAAGCAAAGAGAAGAGAGTGCAGCCCATGGAAAATTAGCCACTGAATTACCCAGAGTTGATGTTGAGCTGCACACCAGATACTTCTTCAACTCAGCATTGTGAAGGTGGCAGGCTCAAGAAAGTCAATAAATGTATCATTTCTATTCCTAGAAAGAATCCTTTCTGCCTACTCCATATTGCCACTATTAATAAAGCAGGTACATTAAGCACCACCACATTAAGCCGGGGGGTTAAGAGAAAGAGCAAGCATAAAAACTTGCACAAAAAAAATTTCCAAAAAAAAAAAAGAAAAACAGAATGAGTCATTCAATATCACTGCCCAACACTATAACTTAATGCAAACTTACTATATGTAGCTGTTTTAGATGTGGGGAGGGGAGAGAGAGAGAATGAAATTGCAGTAACTCTTGTGCACATATTTCTTTTTTGCTTTTATTTGCACAGTTGAACTCTACATCCAAATGCAACAGGGGGTAACGTATTCACTTTGCTTATACATCTCGAACTGCCAACTGCCACTACCGATAGTCTTGAATTGATGCAAATTTTTCCTAATGTGATCTATCTGGAAACACAGTATCTGACTCTTCTCTGCCCAGCTCCTCCACTAAGAGTATTTATCTATTCCCTACTGAATGGCACCTATCAAAAAAAAAAAAAAGAAACATGAATATTAACTAACCTTATTGAAAATATTTTCTGTGTCAAGCCCTGTTCTGAACCTCATGTGAGTTAGCTTATGGAATTCTTGGTATACCTCTGTGAGGCAGGATCATTTATTATCACCATTTTGCAGAGGAGAAAATTGAGATGGGTCTCAGATAAGTAACTTGCCTAGGATCGTAGACCTAGGACATGGCAAGGTCATATCTGAATGTAATGACTGAAATGTAACAATCGGGTTTCAAAACCCACTTTCTTAACAATAAATGCTATCTGGCTTTAGTAAGGCAATCTATTAGTCCCTCTTTCTTTTTGCATATTACAGTATGAGCACAGGAGGGTAAGTGGTCTCTACCATTGTCTAGAAACTCAAATATAGAAGCTTCATACAATTAAACTTGCCCCAAATGGGTGCATCCTCCAGGGTGATAGACATCCTCCAACAACGATGCATAAGTGAGTTCTTCAACTTAAAAGGAAATTTTAAATTACTGCATAGGGATTATTTTAAGGATAGATAATCAAGTGTCGAAAATAAGGTGACAAAATCCTGGGAAGAGGATTATCAGTGGATATTCCCTTTTGCAAGGTAGCTCTTAATAACTAGGGAACAAAAAACGACCTGGAGTGTGAATTGAAATCTGAATGAATGTGGATTAAGAAAAAAATTGAGGGAGTTGTATTTAAAAAGCCAGCTTTTGGAGCCTACTTGCCCTCTAGGTTCTAGATAAAGTCAGAAGAAAAATACCAAAGGCAGAAATTAGACCATTCAATTCTTCTCAAGCGCAAGCCCTTCTGTCCTTCTTCCATATTCTTTGCATCTTAATTTGAGATGGTGAGATTCTTTTTAGATGGATGGAGTGTTTGTCTCAGACATCCTTTGCCAGTTTCTATCTATGGATCCACAAAATAGAACGTTCCTCTTCCAAAAGAGTATGATCACCCAAAGGACACGGCAGCTGCTTTAGGTTACCTCAGTTCACATGACTGCAAACTCACAGTTAGAAACTGAGCCTGAATACAGCAGTTCTCTCAGCATGCATGGATTGCTGGAAAGTTCTGTTGCAATTTGTACAATGTAAAAGAGCATACAGCTCTAATTTCTAACCAGCTGTTTGAAGAGAGTAAAAATGTTCTAAGATTTCAAACCAAATGTTCAGGTTAAAGGATGGCCAACTTGCCCTGAGGTTGAATTCATGACTTTTAACAAAAGAAGATAATAGATTGCGGAAGCAGGTTATGAAAACTATATGTAATTCCTGCTAATTCAAAGTTATTGGTGCTTTTTTCCAATATAATTTCACCAATCTTTTTTCCAACTGTGAAAGAACAAGAGGAACATTTATTTCTCATTTGATTTCCTGCAAGGCACTTGCTTGTAAATCGAATACTCTGCATGAGATTTTTGAGACTTCAGGAAACAAAAGGCAAAGATAGAAAAAAATAAAGTATAAATTGCCATAAAAACGAAGCACTTTGAACACAAAGACATCTATCGAAAAATTAAGCACACACACACCCTGAGACTGCGATTAACTTTCTTTTCTATTGGAGTTCACTAGAAAATGAAACTCAACACAAATTCCAGAGAATTCCTGATTCTGCAAGGAAGAAAATGATTACTAGATAAATTAAAAGAAGTTAAAAATCATTACATAATATAAATATTATTAAAATGCCTTACATTTTTTATACATAAAATAACATGGCAAATATATTTTCTTCATCTGTAATTTTATTGCAAATAACTGTGGTAATTATTATCAAAAGTTTTTAAAAATTGTATTAAATCATTTATTTTTTGAGATTGAAATTTGAGAATTTCATTTAATAGACAAACTAAAATGTTAACTAAGTAATAATAAAACTTATTTTTATCCCCCCAATATTTTTTAATTTAGTCTATAATTCCATATTATTTGGTTAAATACTAAGAGGTTCTAAGTTACAATATATAGACATCCTCCAACAATTACGTATGAAGTGAGTTCTTCAACTTAAAAGGAAATTTAAATTACTGCATATGAATTGTTTTATTGATGGATAATCAAGTGTTGAGTATAAGGTTACAAAGTCCTGGGAAGAGGATTTTCAGTGGACATTCCCTTTTCCAGGATAGCTCTGAATAAAAACAAAAACAAAAATGACCTTGAGTATGTATAGAAATCTGAATGAATGTGGATTAAGAAAATGTTAGGGGATTTATATTTAAAAATCCAGCTTTATCTACTATTAAATTTTACTCACATGAATTTTGATTAGTACAGCAAGCTGATCAGCTGAGTATAGCTGGGATGGTAATTATCTTCTAGGGGGTTTAGATACATACAGGTCAAGAAATAAGTGGTATCATTACTAGGCTGACAGTGTGTACATTTGAGATAGCAAGTCAAAGTTTTTCACCATTGGCTATCCACGCACTTGAGCTAGCAACAGGTGATTTCTTGGGCAAACTTGAATTGTTTTTACAACCCAATGTCAATGTTTCTCATATATTCAATATCCTCTGTGTTTTTTAAATTTTTTTTCTCTAATTGTCCTTATCCAAATTTTTATGGTAGGTTAGTATGTACTGGTTCACAAAATTATTCACATACTTTTTCAAGATTAGTTGTCTATATTTGAAAGAATGACTATAACTTCAAGCAGATGTGAGACTATAAAAGTATGCCCATAAATTCAAGATTAGTTACGGTATGGGGACTTCCCTTTTCACCTTTTTCTAATTTTATAGTATATCTGTTAAAGATTCCCTTATCAAGATAAAAGGCACTCCTCAGGGTTCGGGTATTACTAATTATTATAGAATAAATTTTAAATTATTAGTATATTAAATAGAAACACATTTCAAACATCCACAAAAGTGACTTTGATACTAGCAAATACAATAATAAATTTGGAATTATTTTTATTTGATTATGTACAATTGTGAAAAGTCAAAAAAATAAGGTCTTTTTTTTTTCTTTTGTAGTGGTAAATTTACTTTCTTTTTATTGTTTTTGAACATCTAATAAAGAACAATCTTTCAATCTCTGAATTTAATTACTGCAACCCAAGTCTATCCAAGTACAAACAGAAGTTAATAGCAATGTTTATCAACAAATAGCATCAAGGAATACATTGGTGTTGAATCTTTGAAATAAGACCAGGAAAACTCAGGTTATAAAAGTGCTCAATGAATCAGATCTCAAGTAGAACTGCAATAAATTTCAGAAGTGGTTACTGTTCAGTGAATTATTTGCAATATTAAACTGTGCTTCAAGCTGTGCTTATATTTAAATTTATTTTTGACAACCTCCCTGTGCCAGATAATATGCTAGATTCCTGAATATAAAAGATTAATACACTGTAGTTTTTTCTTCATGGAGGTCAAATTCAAATGCAGAGAATACTGTATAAATAAAAAAAGTTAAATAAAGTCATATAAAACAACTAAGGAGAGAGACAGAGATTATGAAAACCTTGGGCAAAACCAAAGAAGGGACCATAAAGTCATTGAGAAAACTGAAGATAAAATCCAAACTGGATCTTAAATGATGGTGATTTTGCAGGTAGGTAAAATACAGTGTAGTAAACTACATGGAGAGGAAACTTCACAGAGAGGAAACCAACTCTATCTATATCCAGAGATCCAGAGATATAAAAAAATACATCGCATTGCTGAACAGTTGTGGACAAGTGAGTTCTAGTGCAAAAAAAAGTTGTAATGGTGATTACCAGGATTTTAAGCTGCAGAAGAGGTTTTTGAATCAGAGTATAAAGATTAGAAAGAAGTAAGGAGTTTGTATGTTATCAAGAAGAGAAAGGGCACCACAGAGATTTTCATATCATGGGGTAACAGACTTTTCTTGAAAAAGACAGCCTGGACACACTTAACGAAAACGAAGCTTGCAAGCTATCCCCATATAGCTCTTGAAAAGAGAAGAAAACATTTAAAAAAGATAAAATCAAAACCTCTATCATGTCTTATAGGGACACATCAAATATTCATCAATTATTCATATTTATGCTTCTACAATTAGGCCATGAAGACTGTATTAACTATTGCTTCACTTGAATAGGAATATCCATTTCCATCCACTTCAATAAAATAGTTAAATCCAAAATAAATAGGGATTATATGTGTAATTCTAATACAAGTCAACAATATATTAACTAATGAATTTTGAAAAAAAAATGAGTATGCTATCCTTTCTCTCCCTACTCAAAATAAAATAAAATAAAAAGAAAGAAATCTTCCATTCTTGTATATTTTTCTGTTTAGAAAAAAAAACTTATTCTCACTAATTACTCACATAGAATTATGTATGAAAACTATAATATACTTGTTTTGTAATCATGTTCAGAAAAAAGATACCATAATTATTAATCGTGGATTATAAGGAAGGGTCAAATATAATGGCAGGTTTCTTATGAAAAAGAAATAATAATGTATTATTAACCAAGTTAAAAAATTTTAAGAGTATAAGAAAAATTAAGCTACTCTGTCTTACACATGGAGTATGATTGATCATTGTACTATGTATAATTTTTATAAGTGCATTGAAATTTAGAAATGAGTTAATACGAGAAATGAATTAAATGAGTTAAAAGAGATATGCCCTGTATTTTCACAGGGTGATATTGGCTATTTACAACTCTTCTGGTAAAGATCTGAGAATGGCATACCCATATCAGAAATGTACTTTGTTTGAATGAAAGAAGAGTGTCAGTAATAATATAGTATGCAGAATAAATAGGGATTAAAAAATTAAATGGCTAAAGATTTCTACTTGTACACATAATTGAAAGCAAATCAAAGGATTGTGTTTTACTTTTGCATATACATAAGTCAGCTCACAAAAAATTAAATATTAAATGGAAAGAGTAACATGTTGAAACTTTAATGGAATTTTAAAGCAACATATTTGCTTCAGCAAATACAGCTAAATACAGCTTTATATCTATAGAGCATTATGTAATAACAAGTTCTCCTTTAGCTGAAAGTAAAACAATTTTACATTTCAAGTTAATTTCTAATGCTATGATCTAATCAATCGCAGAAGTTAAAAAGAAACTGATTTAAATCCTCTCTTCTGATCTACTTGCTTAAAATTTTTGTCATGTTTTAACCTAGCATTAAAATGAGTATTACATGAGGCACTGAACTATTGGATATGGCACAAGAGACTTAATAATCCATATCAACATGTGACCCTATAAAATGACAAACCATTAGCAAAATCCTACCATTCTATCTAAGACATAAGATGTGTATTAGTAATAGATAAAGTGAGAGTCAGATGGTCTCTCTACATATTTTGATATTTTCAATACCATGTTGTGATGCTTACTTCTGATACCTTCAAATTGCCTCTTGTCCAGAAGACTGTAATCTGTCTGAACCAGTGAAAATATATTACCATTTGGTAGCAAATAGAACATATCCACAGGTAGTCCTTGAGGTTTTCATTTACACAGAACTGCAATTCACTGCCATTTATGGGTCTTCCTTAGAGGTCTGCTTTTACTGTGATTTGTAGAATTGGCTACTGATATTCAAAACAGTTAAAAAACATTTCTAATACAAACTCTGACTTACGATTTTATAAATCTATAGGACAAGTGACCGAGATAGATTGTTCGTGAAGATAAACAATTTCATTTTTAATAATCATGCTAAAGAAACATAGTCAATGTTTGAAACGACACACATACTTCACAGTTTTCTTTATTTAAAAAATATGGGTTGTAACACTTGACAAATAATGATTGCAGTCAGCCTTGGGACATGCCTAAATAAGACAGCATTCCGAAAAATAAGATCCCCTTTCAATATTCAAGAATTATAGCTGAATGGACCAATATGACAAGGCCTAAATTATTAGACATCTAAGTTCTAGCTACCTTCATGTACTCTTCTCACCTTTTATCTGCCATCATAGCCTTTATATGATATTTAAAGAACAAATACGGTGTGATGAGAGATGTAAGTTTCTATAAAGGAAGTAGTAAGCCTCTTGCTAAAGAACATACTGCCTATTCTAAATTTTAGCTATATTAGTATTTTGCAAAATGTGATTGAAATTATTTAATTGTTATATGCAGACATTACACTGATATTATGCAACAATCAATCTACTTTAAAATTTGGTACATCAGACAAAGGGAACTAATAAGAGTTGACTGTGGTATGTGTAGATGTAAAAATTATCTACGTGGGTATTTCTGTATATGTAAAATGGCATATGGCTAGCAGACTTTGTTATGTATCCTCTGAACTCATCATCAAAACATACACAATACAAATGGCGAAGATTTAAAATAAGATTGATAACTAGGGTAGATAATTAATCTTTTAATTGCAATACTGGATGGCTCACCTAAATCACTGGATGATGGAGCCAGACTGAAATGATCCTAGACAAGCTTAATTCTGGAATAAATATGCTTTGTGCCTTGAAATACTGGTCCCTGGAAAGAACCACGCAGACATTCAGTCCCTCCCTCCCACTCTACCATTGTTTTCAGAAGCAGGAAGGTCACCACAGACAAAACTGGCCTCAGCACCTCTGCTGTTTATGATTCTCATACATATCCTATATTCACAGCATTAATGTCAGAAATGTGTCTCAAAACAACTTTGAGCTCAGCCCTGCTAACTTACGGAAGAGGGACACATCCTTATGTAGAACAATCCAGAAGTCAGGTCCCAGATGCCTGCTATTCAAAAAATCACCTGACTAATGAGCCAGTGATATTGGACCTCAAGAATCTATTATTCTTCACTGCCCTCCATAGCACCAATGACGGGTAAGATTCCCAAAGCGGGGACAACCTAAGACAGGATATGGAGAGGCTGCATGGTGGATTACATTCATAGCACCCAAAGACGGGTAAGATCACTCTGCATTTAGTCAACCTAAGACAGGGACCAAACCATTGATGTTTGTATCCCCATGACGGGTAAGACTGAAACTGCAAGAGCAGGCAACCTAAGACAGGGGCTATGTTTTTCCGCCATACAAAAAACAA
>CAUYPK010068687.1:0-45168 GCA_963574355.1 Loris lydekkerianus
AAACAAAAGAGGGAATTTTTGGGCCCTGCCATGTGCCTGAGGCCTAGTGCAACTTCCTGAGCCTGACTAGATGTAGATCCATCCAGCTACTTCCACGTAGCAATGACTCAGCAAGGCCCAGCCTGAAACTGCCTCTACCTAGATGCAGCCAACATGGTACCATGCCATTGGCCCAACCCTGTCACGCACCTCATCCCCTGCCTTCTTTCCCCGCCCCTTTCCCATGCTCTATATAAGCAGCTGCTTGACGCAATAAAGTTGAGTTCGTGCTTAAAAAAAATAAAAAATAAAAAAATACAAAAACAAACAAAAAAAAAAAATTGAATATTAATGTTATTTTTACAGTTATCTTCGACCAGTATCCTGATCGCTTGCACACATAATACGTTAGTTAGTTGTAGTTACAAGTTCCTTTTTGGAACTTATATCACTCACTATTTTCTGCTACTTCTGCAAGCTTTGTGGAGTGGCACTGTATTTTTTTACTCTACATTGACAGAATACAATATAATGGTTCATTTAGGATGGATTTTTATGGAGCCTGTCAAGATTTAGCTGTGTTTTGCATAGTAAACCTAATATTAAGTGACAAAATGTATCATACAGATACTTTGCAACCATTAAGGTAGAAGCACTGAAAGTGTAGAAGATTACTGTGCATTGCAAATGGTGGAGAAGCAAAGATAATAAATAACATATAATTGAAATCCAAGGGGTTTGGATATTAGTGGTGTAACAACTCTGATCTACAGGGTATATGGGAAATAGCTGTAGGAAGATTGCCTTTCATTCTTGTGTGCTGGTCTCTTTGCTCAGTAGGTGATGTGCTGAGCTTAATAACCTACTGTTCAATTTTTTATTTTAAAAAGATGGGAGCTAAGTCACAATTGCTTTGGGCAAGTATCCTCTAAAAATGTTTGTGTTTAGAAGTGAGCTAATTTGATTAGAGCCTTGAAATCTTCTCAACAGTGTAATGGCACATCAACCAAATCTAAACCGGCAAAAACCCAGGACTTTGAAAATTAATGAATATTCAATATTGACATGCTCTGAAAATAGATGTCTTAAATATGGGGAAGAAAGGAGAGCAGGAAAGAGATTGCATTTGAGATGTTTTCATTTCTGTCTTATAGTACTCTGGCAAAAGAATCAATTAAGCAAATCATAAAAATGCATAACTCTGTGAGTTCAGGGGAAATGTTTTATTAAGTTATTTTTGTATTCTCTGTCCCTCAAAATCCGTATCTCAGTCTTTCCCCCTGGCAACATTTTAAGCATTCAGGAAACTTTTGCTAAATGGTGAATGAAAGTTTCTATCAGGATGTTCTTCATATTTTTTTTTAGTACAAAGCTGAGTGCCTAGAGTCTAGGGAAGAAGGCTTTATGGTATATAAAGAAATTACCTCTGCTTCTAAAAAAGTAAAATGAATCGGGAAATCATACCTATAAAACCAATTGCTAAAAGCATGAGAATAAGTAGACAGCTAGAATATACTTGATTTGCTAGAGTTCAAACATTGATCTGGGCTATCAAAGTGTAATAAATACCTAAAGAATTTCTTCCACTGATCTTTTTAAAATAAAGAATATTTCCAAACACCTCAAAAATACCTCCTTAAAAATCTTTTTTAAAAAGACAGCATTTAAATATGCAATAGTATTTCACTAGTACCATAATGAAATTATTGCCCACTTGATATCTCAGACAAGACATAATACCTTCATGTGCAATATACTTAGTGTATGTTCTGGCTTCCTTTCAGCCAACCCAGGAATCCTGCCATAGCTCAGTCCCTGGCCAAGCACTGATTCTTAGACTCTTCTTTATTTTTACATGGAAAACCATTTAGAGTAGTAGCAGAATTGTTTAGATGAAGGATGAAGCATGGGAAAGCCATGGACACAGCAATAGACTTGCTATTTAGGCGACCTGAGTCAAGCACTCAACAAATATTTATTCGCATCTTTTCAATGCACAGCTCTGTGCTAAACCCAGCAGTTTACAAAGGTGGATCAGAAACTGGCACTGCCCTTAAGGATCTTAAATTGCATTGGAGAAAATAATTCACAGACATTAGCATGAATCCCCAATGTAAGTCAGTGGGAAATAACATGTTGGGACTCATGCTAGTTGGCTCAGGAGCTTTTGTAGAAGCTGCAACTGAGAAACAAAGGCCTAGCGATTGCTCTGGAAAGGTAAGAGAATTGCAGGACATGACTTAATTAGTGGAGGGAATATATGCATCTTTCTTTAATTCTAAATTTGGAGAGAAGGACTTACATTTAGAATTATTATGCAAGAATTATACAGCAGAGTACATTATTAAAGGGAACATATGCAGCAACTTCTTGGCTGCTAAAATTTCAAAGGGAGTGGAAGGTGGCTTCTCCTAACTAGCCCAGTTGGTGATAGGGCTCTAGATGGGAGGGATGAGAATTACTGGCCTACTCGTTTTGTAAACACTCATCTTTGCAGAAATGGTTTTCCTATTAATTACTAGGCAAGGAAAGATCTATGTCTACATTTTCTGTTGGACAGCTAGAAGTCATTCTCCTCCTCTCTTAATAAAAATGTATTCCTATTTTTGCTGTAGTTTTGTGATTCCTCACACAGCCCATATATTCCAGAAAAAGCTGAACACCTCCTCAACCACAGAAATAAAGTCTTATTAACTAAGGGTAATCTACCATATCCTTTCCTTTAGCCAGAGTTATTTGATTCAGGCATATATTTTCTGTGGAAGCTAGGTATTAAGAGATAATATTTCTTGACATTTCTGGAAAAGATGCTTTTTTACTATTTTGACAGCATAATAGATTCATTCTTCTCTATGTGACATAAATGGGAAAGAATAGAGGCCTGGGGACACAGTGTGCTAAGGCCAGAAGGACAGAGAGTTGCTAGGAGCACACACTCAGGGAGAGGATTATGATCACGATATTTGAACAGTCAAAGCAGGCTTTCTCTGAAAGTAGAAAAAGAAGTTCAGCACATTTTGGTTACCTTGGCCCATATGTTTTCTTTATTGTTTAGGTTATTTTGACTTGAGCTTTCTTTGATAGCAACCAATGTATTATGGGCTGGCATAAAAAATAGAACCACAGTAGGAACTTGATTTTTAGTTCCTTGCTCTCTCATTTTGGTATATGGCTTATTGATATGATAATTTTTTTATTCCTGTGAATTAATCATACTATACCTTTCAAAATAGTGATATGTATTAGGTGTTGAATATAGAAGCCATTTTGATTTTTTTCCCAAATACTGTATATCTTTCGCTTATCTGCACATATTTGTAAAGATCAGTTATCCCATGCACAGTTTCTAGGAGAGATGGAGGCTGAGAAGATTGCATTAACTGGAGTCTCTTTTAACCCCAGTCACTACTCAGAAATCCCATCTTCAAATACCATCTCACTAGGGATTAGGACTTCAACACATGCATTTGAGGAGGGAGGAGATTCAGTCTATAAGTACAAGCCTGAAAATTTGTATTTAGCAATACAATTTGTATTGACTCCAACTAGTTTTCCTAACATTTAATCCTCTGCCTTTCATCTTTCACTGTTTCTATTATATATATAATATATATATACACACAATATATATGTCGTATATATATATTATATGTATATATATATAAAATAGCAAAACTGGTGATAATTTAATATAAGAGATTAGTTCCCAGGTAAGAAGAGACATCAGAGAGCTTGTTCTCTCTCTTTACCATGTGGGTATAGGCAATAGGTGACCACGTATGAACCTGGAAGAGAGTCCTCCTCAGTAACTGGACTGGCTGGAACCTTGTTGTTGGACTCAACCAATCAGCAGAAGTGTTAGAAAATTTTTTTATTTAAACCAAGGTATTTTGTTATAACAACTCAAGCAGACTAAGATACCTCCCTTTCTTAGCATTTATTAATGCTGTCCTTAATAAAAGATTAATATTAATCTTTTAACATTTTTAAGAATCACTTTAGTTTTTTTTTATGCAAAGGGACAATGAGTCTTTGAAGAAAAGGGGATTATATGGTAGCAAGAATTTATGGATGTTAGTCACTGTGTGGAATCCATCCGTCTTCATGGAGCATTTTACTGTTTTAGAAGCAGGACAAATTGAAAAAGATAACTTTTCAGTAAAAAAAAAAAAAAATCAAAAAGGAAAGAAACCGAGCTTCCTTGTATACACTAATAAAACAGTCTCTATATGACCATAAATTGCAGTTATGATGTATTCACTTTGAAAAGCAAAAATTAGGATGAATAAAAATCAATAATTCTCATTTGTTAATGTAAATTTTGAGAAATATATCCATTCCCTTCAAATGGCTGGACAGTTTTATATCAACCAAGATAGATTTAGTCACAAGAATCTTTTAGCAAATTGCATATGTTATTAGCTTAAAATGTATAATAAAATTTTAGTTCACAACAAAGTTTTTAAAATATAATTAGGAGTGCTAAATACAATAATATATATGCTCCAACAATTAACAATTAGGGAAAACTATTTCTGAATGTTTGGTCAATTACTTGCTAATCTGCGAAGTTCAGTAATATGGCCTTCTGCCATAGTAAATTGAGGTTTCAATGTAAAATAGATGATGCATTCTTTTGGAAATTCCTTTTCCAACACAATTAACCTCTTCACCTTTTAGAAAACACATTGCTAGCATATTAGGATGTTATTTAATTTGACATGCTGTATACGATACTGATCAGTGCCAAACGTTTTAATTTCTCGAAAATTTATTTTACATTTGTTAGAGTTTCAGCTACTAATTACACCATATTTTAGTTTTTAGACAACACTTTGATCCAGTATGCAATAATAATATAGCAGTAACTGCAGGGCGTTCTGGTGGTGAAATCAGTTCTTTCAGATGTTAGAGGGTTTTTTAATGAAAAAACCAAAAGAAAGTCACGAGGGATAAGTACAATACCTATTTCGGATGAAACTTCCATTACAAAAAAGACAGGCCAAGCTTTTTCTCCCGCAGAAAATGTTTCATTCAAGAAGTAATAAAAGTGTTTCAGAAGCGCATATGAATAATGAATAAAGAAAATCATATTCAGGAAGAAAACACTGATACGCCAGCATGCGAATGCTTTGGGAAGGGGTTTATTTTATAGCTTTAACTGTAAACTGTATTATTTTAGAGCTTATGTTAAAATTAGAAGTGCTTTTAGAAATGATTCACTGCTGCTCTCTAGCCTCGTATCAATCCTTGTTATAGCAATGCCATGGAGTGGAAGGCCAGCTTGTGCTTGAACACCTCCGGGGAGAGGAAATTCATTACCTTGCAGGGTAGCTCATTACCTTGCTGGGGCATATTCCCTCATAATCCAGTTAACTGCCTATGTGCCTGTCACCTTTCTCTGATAGTAAACTAAAGACAGAGGCTAAGTCTTACTCATCTGGTTACCCTGTCATACTATCCACTGTAAGGCCATCTATTACTGTACCAAAGGTGCTCAATTAATGTGTTAACTTGATAATGAGCAAAGGATGGATGTCTATTCCCCGAAAAATTTTTTAAAAGGTCTTAGTTATTATCTCCTTTAAAGAATCTCAGAAAAGTTTTGTACACTATAATTAGGCATACATGTGAGTCAAAATATTAATAATAGATAATGTGTTTTTATTTTCCTCCACTGGCACTACTTTTTTTTTATTTCTTGGATTCTTTTTTTGTTGCTCCTTTTTGGTTTGGGGGTGGGTGACGGTTCTATTAAATGCATCCTGACTTGATGAATTATGCCACAAAAACTTTATTTCAGTACATTTAGGAGAAAAACACCATCCGAGGTACGAGGAACAAAAGATTTATTGTTTCAGCAGCTATTTGGTTATAAAATGACTGTGCTAAAGTTTATAAGTGGGCACAGCACATTCGTGTGGTATGGGCAAGTGGCACTTTCTGACTTTTTATCACTTTTGACATGGTAGTAATGACTTTAAGAAAAACCACCTCTACAAATTTCCTCTAGAATCACACTGTCTTGTCAGAGTTAAAGCAGGGAAGGTAAGGACTGCTGACCTAGAGCCCAGGGTCTGGGTTTTGAGTACTGATCTGTTACTTGTCACCATGTAAGTTTGGGAAATATTTAGTTTTGCAAGGATTGTTTTCTTAACGTGTATAATGATGAAAAGTCACATGTCTCACCTACTTTAAAGGACAGCAGTAGGATTAAATAAAACATCGTGCTGAAAAGCATTATACTTAAAAGTTCTATATTACCATGAAGGACAGTAAGTATGGAGTGGTATAGAAGCCCGTCTGCCCCAGATTTGAGTACTGTGTGCCAGATCAACAGATTCATAGAGATCATGAACTTAATTGCTGCCCAGTCACTGCCGAGTCTGACAAGCCAATGCCAATCTGGTCTGCAGAAACAAATTAGGAAGGCATAGTAGTTTGATGCCTCTATCAAATATGGTATACTTCCAGAGTAGTATTACCTAATTCTAAGCTTCCTTAGAGTCATATCTGCATCAAAATCTATGCTAGTAAAATCTTTAAATTTAAGGGCTGTGTACTATTCACAATAACCAAGAATTGGAATAAGCAGAAGCATCCGCCAACTAAAGAATGTATAAATACCATGTGGTCCATCTATACAGTGCAGTGTTAGTTAGCCATAGAAGGGATGACATCTTGTCATTTGAAATAACATGAATGGAACTAGAGAACATTAAGTGAAATAAGCCAACCAAAGAAAGATAAATCTAACATATTTTCACTCATATGTGGGAGGTAAATATTAAAACAATTGATTTCACATGGACAGTAGAATGATGATTGTTAGAGGCTGAGAAGGGCAGCAGGGAAGGAGGAATGAAGCGGTTATGGTTAATGGGTGCAAAAATATAATTAGAAAGGATGAACAATATTTGATAGCACAGCAAAGTGACTATAGCCAACAATAAGTTATGGTATACTTTAAAATAAAGAGTGAAATTGGAATGTTCATAACACAAAGAAATGGTGAATGCCTGAGGTTTGGCTATCCAAACCACCCTAATTTTATTAGTAACCTTGTATGCCTATATCAAAATGTCACATGTACCTCTATAAATATGACGATTATGTACTATAATAACTAATATCTTTTTTAACAAGAGCTACAACTGTCAGTAAATGATTCCTCTATTTTATAAGATTTCTTTCTCCAGGGTGGGGCCTGTGGCTCAAGGAGTAGGGTGCGGGCCTTGTATACCGGAGGTGGCGGGTTCAACCCAGCCCTGGCCAAAAAAAAAAAAAAAAAAAAAAAGAATTCTTTCTCCAGTGGCTTGAATATACATGAAGTGCACCTTACAGTGCTACAAGATCCCAACCTCATATTATATACAAATTAACTAAAAAAATGGATCAACAACCTACCGTATATACTCGAGTATAAGCCGAGTTTTTTCAGGTTTTGAAAAACCCGAACTCGGCACAAATTTTGTGCCGAAAAACTCGGCTTATACTCGAATATATATGGTAATTGTAAGAGCTAAAACTATAAAACTCTGAAGAAAACATAGGAGTAAATCTTTATAACCTTAGATTTAAAAATTGATTCTTAGATTAAAGCATAAGCAACAAAAGAAAATAAATAGATAAACTGGACTTCACCCAAATTAAAAACTTTTGGGCAGCAAAGGAAAATATCAAGAAAAGGAAAAGAAAACCCAAAGAATGGGAGAAAATATTTTAAGAACATATATCCTGGGTGGTGCCTGTGGCTCAAGGAGAAGGGCACCGGCCATATATACCGGAGTGGCCCGACCCTGGCCAAAAAATATTGCACAAACACCTCACCCCCCAAAATACTATATTCTATAAGGGCCCAGTATTCAAACTATCTAAAGAATACCTACAGGTTAGCAGCAAAAAGAAAAACAATTTAACTAAAAATGGCAAAGGACTTGAATGCTCACTTCTCCAAAGATGTACTTGAATACTCATTTCTCCATTGCCAATAAGCAACTGAAAAGATATTTGACATCTCTGGTCATTCAGGAAATGCATATTTAAAAAACTATAGTAAGATTCTACTTCATGCTCACTGAGGTCAATGTCATTATCAGTATCATTGCCACATCATCATCATCAAAAAGCAGGTTTTAGCAAGAACTTGCAGACATTGAGACTCTCATACATTGTTGGTAGGAATGAAAAATGGTCCAGCCACTGTGGAAAATAGTGTGGCAATGCCTCAAAAAGCAAAAGATAGAATTATTATCTTGCAATGATCCAGCAGTTCTTCTTTCAATCCCTGAAGAATTGAAAACACGGGTACTCAAGATATTTGTACACGAATGTTCATAGCATCACTATTAACAATCATTAAAGTAGTAGCAACCCAAATGTCTGTCAACAGCGAAATGGATAAGCCATCAGTAGTATATGTGTACATGCAGTGGGGTACTGTTCAGCTGTGCAGAAGGATAAGATTCTGACACTCGCTGCCACATGGATAAACCTTGAAAACTTTGTGCTGAATGAAAGAGCCAGACTCAAGAACTGCATAATTCAAATTATGTGAAATATCTGAAAGACTCAAATTCATAGAGACAGAAAGGAGATTACATTTGCCAGAAAGGGGGAATAGGGAGTGATTGCTTAATAGATAAGTGGTTTTGTTTTGAGGGAATGAAAATGTTTTGAAACTAGATAGAGCTGGTGTTTGTGCAACTTTACAAATACACTAAATGCCACTCAAGTGTATGCTTTGCAATGATTAATTTTATGTCATCTTGTATGAATTTTGCCTCAATAAAAATCAAATTATTTTACTTATAGTAAAATTCTTTTTGCTCTGATAAAATTAAAAGTATTAAATACATCATTCCTAGACAGTTTCCTTTTGCATGTATCAATTCTGTTTTTGGATTTCAACTTGGAGAATAAATTGTATTAAACACACATAAACCCAAATTGCAATGCTAATAATTAAAGGCAAGTTTTGCACATGTTATGATAAAGAAATAAAAGTTCTTAGTATTATTTTTGTGCTAATTAAGTTGTCATGGGGGTATGGCTCTGACTGTAGATAAGATCTGCTATTCAAGAGCATGTTTTCTTTTTACTTAAATTCTTTCTCCCTGTTTTTCCTCGGGGGAAATGGCTTTCAAGAAATTTGAAGAAGTTGGAAGAGATGCAACTTTATCTTCAGATCCTTCATATTTAGAAACAGAAAGAGATGAGGGTCAAGACATGGAAAAAGAAAGAAATTAACAACAAGCAAATGGGCAAAGATTTATTTTTGAAGTAAATATCTATATTTAGGAATATTTTGTCAGTGTAGATGAAAAGAAGTCCAGCAATTATAATATTAATATAATTTTCCTTTGTGGATAACATTTGCATGTGCAAAATGTAAAAGATTCTCTTAAAAGTATACTGTTACCTAGTTTCTTCATAGATTAGCAGATGGTAGAAAAATTCTTGAGTTAAAGTACCATGTTATTGAAATTAGAGTAAATGAAGTCAAAACATGTCCATATAAGAATGGGAGATTAAGGGATTTGCCCCTGAAATGCTTTTAAAGAAAAAATGTTTATCACTGTGAAATCATGTGATAAATGGCATTCCAAACCGCATCCTTGATTTCAGTTGTACTGACATTTATGTTGGGAGGATAGCAAGATTTCTAAATATACTGTGTTTTAAATCTGGTGAGCAA
Organism: Loris lydekkerianus; assembly: GCA_963574355.1. Lineage (NCBI taxonomy): Eukaryota > Metazoa > Chordata > Mammalia > Primates > Lorisidae > Loris > Loris lydekkerianus. Next base: position 9,677 of record CAUYPK010068687.1, read on the forward strand.
CAGAAAGTATTTCGGAAGTTTTTCTATACTTAGTAAAATATTTCAGAAAATGCTGAGGTCAAATTTTTGTAGAAAAAGTCAGGTATAAATAAGCAAATTCATAAGTAATCTAAGCAACTAACTAGTTAACTAAATATATAGTGAATACTCATCAAATTAAACTGTTTGATTGAACCATATGAAATTATAATTATAACAAGTCAAATATCAGCAATTTCATATATTTAACTTAATGTCATCTAAAATCCCAATTCATTTATATGTACGGATCTTAGGCATTTTTATTTACTCTCTTCAAATGAAAATATAAGTAAACTAGATTATTCTTCATATCTACTTTTATATATTGTTAAATTTACCAGGACCACAGGCTATAGATGAGAAACCCACCCCAGACTAATTTAAGTAAAACATAAGCAAATAAATGGATTTTTTCTTTTTTTTTTTTTTTTTTTTTTTTTACAGTTTTTGGCTGGGGCTGGGTTTGAACCCACCACCTTCAGCATATGGGGCCAACACACTACCCTTTGAGCCACAAGCACCACCAGAAATGGATTCTTTAATTAAGAGTGATGATAGTTTAATTCTCCAGTTATCCCTATGTGAACAGAAGTTCCAAATCTGTAAAACAAATGGTTTATGAAAAAAAAAAAAAATACAAATAAAACCACTCTTTCATGGTCTATGAATTAATAGATATCAGAGTGTCTTCAACTGAGACGTGTGGGTCACACTTCTCACGCCTAAGTTAATTATTCTACTTGAGGAAAGAGTGTCAGTCCTCTTACAGACAGCCTAGTGCAGCGCTAGTCCTGGCAGACAGGAAAGCAACAAATACAGAAAGCAGCTGCCTGTTGGTAAGGGTGGGAATGGATGCAGCCAGACGCAAGCAGGGAGATCCAGTATCAGGCTTAGTTTTTAATAATACATTTCAAGATTCTATCTTTAGTATAAAGTGTGCCAGGTATAGGATAAACCCCATGTGCTAACGTCAATGGGGTTACTTTTGTTTGCTGTTTTTCAAGACAGGGTCACCTCTGTTGCCCAGGCTGGAGTTCAGTGTCATGATCATAGCTCACTATAGGCTTCCATGCCTGAGGTGAAGAGATGCATGGGATTATACTCAACCTTAAAAAGGAATTAGTATATTTAGGTAGTCTGTGCAGCAAAGTGACTTTCTGATAAGATTTTAAAAATACATTTTTATTTTGAAACAATTATGGATTCATTTCAAAATTGGAGACATAGTAGATCAGCTTTCCCCAATGGTTGTAGCTTACATTATTTCCAGTTCAATATACAATTCAGTAATTTGGCACGTAGATTTCTTTGTCATTTTATCACATGGGTAGTTGTGTATAACCACTACCTCAGCGGAGATAGAGAACCGTTTCATCACTACAAAGGTCTTTCTCATTCTACCCTTTTATAACCCCCTCCTGCCTTTCATCATCCCTGGCAACACTAATCTGTGTTCTATTTCTATAATTAGATCATTTTGAGGATGTTATAAATAGAAACATCAAGTGTGTGACCTTTCCTAATTGTCTTTCCTCAACCCACTGTAATGCCCTGAGATCATACGTATTGTTAAATATGTCAACAGCTCATTTAATTTGAGTGCTGAGTAGCATTCCACAGCATGGATGTACCACCGTTCCTTTAACCATTCACTAGTGAAGGGTGCTGTTGTTTTTTACCATTACAAATAAAATTGATATGAGTGTCCATGTTTGTATTTTAGTGGGTTACAACTTTTTAATTCTTTGAGAAAAATCCACAGGGATTCCATTTCTGGGTTATATTATATATATGTTTGGATTTTTAAAAAACAGCACAGTTATTTTTGTGTGACTGTACCATTTTACATTCCCATCAGGAATGAGTAAGAGATTCAGTTTTCTCTATATCCTGGCCAGCATTTAGTGTTGTTGCTTTTTTAAATTTCAGCCATCCAGATAAATGTGTTGTGATGTCTCAGTGTGGTTTTGATTTGCATTTTCTAATGGCTAGTGATGTTGAACGTCTCCTCCTTTCATTGCTATTTGTATACCCTCGTTGGTGAACTGTCTCTTCATTTCTTTTGTCCACTTGCTAATTGGAATGTTGTTTTGATGTTGAATTTTGCAGTTCTTTGTATATTCTAGATCGGAGTAATTTGTCAGATACGTAGTTTAAAAATATTTCCTCCAGTCTACAGCTTTCTTTTCATTCTTCTTATCTCTTAATACAGTGGTGGGACCCTTTAATATAGTTCCTGTGGGTCGCGACACACAGGTTGAGAACTCTGTCTTAATAGGATCTTTCAGAGACCAAAATTTTTTCAATTTTGAAGAACTTAAATTTACTGAATTTGGGGGGGCTAATTATTTTTAATTTTGATGAAGTCCGATCGTGATTTTGGTGTCAAGTCACAGATTTATTTGCTAGACATTAATTTGCAAATTTCATACTTTACACAAAAATTAACTCAAAATAGATCTTGGATGAAAATATATAATTATGTAACTTCTAAAAGATAAAATGGAATGTTCTTGAATGTAAAATTGCTGTATTTCCTCTTCAATTTAGGGTTGATTTAACAGTGCAGACATGTAAGAAAATATTCATAATTTCTTTCTGCAAACTAAAAGGCAGAATTATTCATTAATAATTATTTTGGATTCCTTTCAAAGGCTAGGTCATAATCTTTATTTAGCCTGCTCTCTTCCTGACAAATGCTAGACAATTTTAGCAATACTTGATGAGTTATTCCCTGATTGTGAAAGGCATTCCAACTGATAGACATCAAAGTGGTCACAGGCGTTTCCACCATAACAGTATGAAAATCTTGTTAATCAAAATATTTGTGCTGTAAGTGAGAGTGTGGTCTTTGAAATAAAGATTTAGACTTCCCCTGAAAACCACATTTGAGATGCTGTTACTCGGAGATACTGGTGGAGAGGCCTTAATCAGTGCTCTGTTTAGAGGGGTGTTGGGGATTTCATAACAGTAGCACCTTCCACAGTTTGAGGCAAAATGATGTCTGTCAGGGACAAATTGAGAGCTGCTGAAAGGAAATGGTCTTTCCTTCCTCCTCAAGCAATATTTATAACTTCCTATTCATTTTTAGTTTGGCTAAACTAGTGTGGAAATTTTTTTTTTTTTTTTTTTTTTTACTGAGCCATGAAGCAAATAAAATTTTACTTCTAACAGGTGGTTGAAAAAGTTAAGAGCACCAATTCAGACAATGACGGAAAGTCTTGGGATTCGCACAAGGAAACTTTCTTTCGCAAACATACTTAGTCAAAGTGTTGGGCAAGTATTGACCTGGAAATAATCCTTTAACCTTTAACTTCCCTTTAACAGAGACTGCCTAATCTACAAGAGCTGTAACTATCAACAACATTATCACCTTACTTTTAGACAGATTTTGGAAAAAAAAAAAAAAAAATATATATATATATATATATATATATATATATATATGTATATATATATATATGTATGTTTATGGCACGCCAGACTTTAGTTTGCAATAAAATGGAGGTGATTAAATATAAAAGAATTGAGTAACTGACAGGAGACAAGAGTTAATTGTATATTCTGGAGACCAGAGTTAAGTTAATCTTGGCTACAATATTGACATAAATTCTCAATCGTTCAGAAAACTCAGGAGAGGTCAGAAGATGGAAGCAGTGTTGCTAGGCTAGCCATGGAGGCCATTTATGTTTTTAAAAAATGGGAGAGTAGTATCAGAGGATAATGTTGAACAGGGTGAAGCAGAGAAGAAATCATTTATTTCTGTTGTCAACCTCCTAGAAACAATTGGGAGACATGTTTTTGGTTACTGTGGGTATCTCTTGGGATAATAGTGACAACTATCACCATCCAATTTATTAAATCCCAATAGGAATGTTTCCATCATCTCTTTGCAAAGAATTTGTTAGATGTAACATTTTCCAGAAGTACTGGAAAATTTACTTATGTGCCAAAAATAAGAGTGAAATTGACTAGAAGCAGAAAGTCCCTGTCCAAGCTAAGGAAATGCAAAAAATAAACAAATGGTATAAATAGCAAAAGAATGTAAGTCTGTGGTTAGCAGGGATGTCTGGATGTCCAGTTTGAAGTTTTGTGCTTTATTTCCATCCCTAATTATACACTGAATGAAATTTTAACAATGTAAATATCTGAATTATTTCATTCTCCTTGAATTAAGTGATCACTCTTATATATGATATAAATATGTCATTCTGAAATGGTTTGAGGTTTCTATCTCAGAAATCATCATCAGAAATGATGATCTTTGACCAAAAAAAAATCATCAGAAATGATGATCTTTGACCCCGCCCCCCCAAAAAAAATTAAAAAAAAAATTCTAATTGCTCATTTTCAATTCATGCTAGGGATAATAGTGTATTCTTTTAACCTAAACATCCTAAGGAGGTTGTCACTGTGGGTCATAGATTCTCCAAGCCTGAATTCTGTTGGCTGGTGATGTTAGTTACCATTTGAAAGTCTCTGATGGGAATGCTGAAGGATTGTTCTTGTTGAATTTAGTTTTGGTTTCAGCCTTAAATCTTTAAGATATTTATTTTTAAATAGAAGTGTTCAGAACCTAGCAGATATAAAATATTTTCAGATTCCTCACTGCCACTTCTGTAAGGAGAGATTGTTTAAGGTACTAGTTATCTTGAACATTACTGTATGTTTAAATATTTAAAAATGCTAAAAATAAATAATCTACATGTTAATTATGTAGTATTTGGAAGGTACAACAAGTAACTGTGAAAAAACACTAAGATACAGATATTTTCTTTGCGAGGATTTAGACTCGTTTTCATAAATGGTATCACTTGAAATACAGAGCAGTTCATTTCTTTCATGTTCCGTATAGGAAATTCCGTGATGATAGTGTCTCTGATTTTAAAGTATAAGTTATAGAATTTATAGTACATATATTTACTTGAAAAGCCTTATTATTTTATAATATCTAAGGGAAATTATCAGACTTCTCTGGTTTCTACATGAGATGATCTACTAAGATATGAGAATGAGCGAGACAGGGGCTGAATCTCTCGCCCTCACACCCGTGTCACCCTCTGCTTTTAAAAAATGTTTCCTATAAAGGACAGGTTCCGGAAGAGTTAGTGATAGTCCCTGATTGCTTGCTCAACTGTATTTTGTAAAATATTATTCTAGCCTTTTCTCCTTTCCTTCGTTTCTCTAGTATTTATAACTATTTTACAATTAATTATTTTAATGACATCCAAGAAGGTTATTGACCTGAAAGAACCTTAACAACTATGAAGTCTGATAGTATTTGGCCCTTTGTGTCTCTGCTCAGATGGGTGGTGACAAACTGAGGCATAGGACCCGAGATCTGCTGAACTTTAGATTCTTTATATAACTCACTGTATCATTTATTTTTCTTCTCGTTTTCCCTCTTTTCCCAAGAAAGCCTGACTACTTCCCAGAAAAGCTGATGGCAGGAAAAGCTTAGAATAGTATATATGGTGCTTTTCAAATTATGTAGAAAAACTTATTTCAAAGCAAGTACTGTTTTTCTCTCCAGAATGTCTTTTGGATTTCATCTGTCTATCTGTTGGTCTGTCTATGTATCATGTACACACCTACCTGCCTATCTAATCTGATACCTATCCATTCACTGTTAACCAAATCTTTGTCTATCTCATTAATAGCATAGTTTATTAGGAAAAAAAAAAAAATCAAAAATTTTGGAGCCAAAAAGTTAAAACTCAAAATCCATCTGACTAGACACATAGCCTTTCAAATCTACTTAAATATCACTTTCATTAGTTTTTCATCTTAAAATGAGGATTATAATGTATACTTAAGGGGATATGAGTGTTAGCAACTTCATTTTGCCTATGGATATAATCTAAATGTCTTTATTAGATAGTGATTTAAGTATTTATTGAGTAACTTATCCACTGAGTTTTAAAACTGATAATAATACACACTTCTGAGGAAATGGCGTGACACACTTATAACTTAAAATGTACAAAAGCAAATGATATAACCAAAACGTGTGTACCCATGTGATATTCTGAAATTTAAAAAAGAAAGAAAAAACAACTATACCCCTTTGAAAAAAATTCCCCTTAGTATTTGGTAAAAACTGAAAACTATCTTTGTGGCTGTTTTAGAAACTGCTGCGGACTGAATATTTATGTCTCTCCCAAAAACATACATTGAAATGCCCATCTCAGTATTAGGGTATCATAGAGCCTTTAGGAGCCTTCATGTGTGGAATTAGTGCCTGTCTACAAAAGAGAGTCTAGAGAGAGCCCATACTCCTTTGCAGACTGAGGACATGCGGAAGGACAACCGTTTATGAACCTGGAAGCAGGCTCCCAGCCAGATACACAATCTTCCGGTGCTTCCATCTTGGAATTCCCAGCCTCCAGAACTGTGAGAAATAAATTTTTGTTGTTTGCAAGCCACACTATTTATGACATTTTGTTACAGTGGCCTGAATAGTCTAAGAAAGCTCTGAAATAAAATTTTAAAAATGCATGAAATACTGCTGCTTAAATATTAAAGTCAGTGAGAACTCATTGGATTTGTAGGTAGAAGGAAATGTTAAAATTATCTGTTCTCAATGTCACATTTTATAGTACCAGAGAAGATAATTAACCTAAGACGATGGAGGTTACAGAGAAAGTTAATGTCAAATCTGGGACTAGAACCTAGATCTCTTATGTTTTTAAACCCCAGCACTTTCCCCAATGGTATGCTACCTTTCTTAATACAAAATAAAAGGGGGAGTTTGCTGAGACCAGATATACTGGTGTATGTTAACAGACATGTCCAGACCATGAGAATTATCAAATATATTTTGCAGATTTTTATTAATCAAACACATATATTAGGATATATATTTCTTCAGATTAATGTTTAATTATTAATATAAGTAGGAATCAATTGTTATGTGTGTACTTTAAGTTATAACAAAGTTAAATGTTAGACTGGAAAATACCACAGGCTATTTTCCTATGTTAGAGTAAACTTACAATTTTTTTTTTCTGTGTAACTCAGAAACATAATTTCCCTTATTCTGTCTTTATTATTTTATTGTTTGTTATTATTTTTATTGTATTTGTTGGCTCATAGGAAAAGCAAAAGCCTATTTTCAGTCTAATTCTCAAACATTATTTTATGATATTATTTGGTCTATTAAGTTCCACTGACTTTATCCCATTCTTACTCTCTGTATGTTCATCACGTATTTTTGTAGCCTGTTAGAATGCATGTAATTTTTAATTTTATTACTTTATTTTATTTTTTAATTTAATTTTTTATTTTTTATTAAAGCATAACTGTATACATTTACCAGGTACAATGTGATGATTTGATGTACAATGTAGAATGCTTAAATCAAACTGATTAATGTGTAATTTTTAAAGAGCCTAAAATCAGTTTTAGAGTAGCTCTTTAAATAAATAGCATTGATTATTCAAAATGTAAATCACTGGGAAAATGACCGGATGTAAATTTTCTTGCTTTATATACAATTCTTCTAGTAGCTAAAATGCAACTTTTTAAAAGAATTTGAGCAACTAAAAACTATATAAAAACAGAGGTAAGGGAATGTGTCCATGAAAGAATGAAAATGATGATGAGACTAATATTGTAGACTGAGAAAAGGGAATAAAACGAAAGAAGTGAAAATGATAAAAATGGAAGGAAGGAGAACTTAGTATGTGCTGGGCACATCCAAAAACAAAACAAAACAAAACAAAACAAAAAAAACAATAAAGAAGAAAATGAGTCCTAAAGAAGTTAAGTAACTTGTCTCATATTAGACAACATGTAAGTTATAAAAATTAGATCCTTTAAACTTTACTAAAATTTTTTTTAAAAATTAAAAACATGAAGTCAAATTTTATATTTTTCCTTTGATTTCATTCATTAATCTCACAAGTAACTTTGTGTCCAACTGGGGTTTCTCATATTATTCAAGCTACTACATCCTGAGAGAATTTAACTCTGTCCTGAAATGACATCTGAAGCCAATATTTATAACCCAGTCCTGTGTCCTTGCCAAGTTTCCTGTGCTAATGATCTTAAGCTTCAATAACAGCTGTCATGTAGATGAATTGCAAGGTACTTTGGGAACTATATGAACGTATCACATGCCTTATATCACGCATATATTTCCTCTATCACCTCTGGATTAAAATGTCAACTATTTTAAGAATTCCTAGCAAAGTACAAAGAAAAGCGTGACTACATATACCATAGCCAACTGAAAATTCAGACTGAAAATTAAGGTTGACAGAATGTCATTATCACACAAATTAGATTGGACATGGAAATTAATCTTTGGAATTCATAAAATGATAAAATTATAATTTCTTTGTATTTTATTCACTTTAAAAAAGAAAATATACACCTTCTGGGGGCAAGACACGATTGCAAGAGGGACTTTACCTAAAAAATGCAATCAGTGTAACCTGGCTTATTGTACCCTCAATGAATCCCCAACAATAAAAAAAAAAAGAAAGAAAAGAAAAAGAAAATATAGGAAGAAAACAAGTTATCAGCATTTTATGGTTAATCATTAAATCATATTTAATGGCATAGAATAACTTGACATAATTGAGAAATAGCTAATTTAAATCTTGCCTTTATAATGGCATACTAAACAAATTATTTTTCCTACAATATTGATTTGTCTCCAATATATACAATAGGCTTAATATATTTTAATCCATTATTTCAATTATTTGTAAAACATTGAATTTGGATACATTCTTTTTTTAATAGATATTACTACTAAGGAAAATCCTCTAGATGAGAATGTTTTATAAGCCTGTCATAAGAATCTTGTGAAAAATCCACTGAATCATATTCTCAAACAGAAAGGCCTGAGAACATGGGTCTGTTTTCTAACCCCAGAGGCTTCTTACTATCAAGGAAGTGTGAGAAATAACACTTAGGGTAATGTTCAAAGTAAGAAAGAAAAATAGTAAGCATGTAAGTTGTGTTTTCATGTACAGAGACCATGTGGCCCACTTGGTGTGTGGCATACTGCCAAAGTACCCCCTCAAATTCTTACTTTGTAAATATACATTATTGACATGTTTATTTCATATTTCAATATTTATTTCTTAAGTTAAGATGTGGATATTATAATTTATTTCCTAAATTATATTGTGGATATTTGGCATTTCCCAGTTGAATTTGGCAAAAAATACATGATGTTTCTAAGTGCAATAATTTGCACAAAAATTTATTTATTTATTTATTTATTTATTTATTTATTATTGGTCTTCAATGTTCCAGTAAAAGTAGATCCACCTATTGTTTAAAAAACCTATCAAAAAATAATTCAAGCAAGTGTCCATATTCCTAAAGTAAAAGTTATAATTAAATCTTTCATACACACACACAAGTGTGCCTGCATGCAGACTCTCCTGAGAGAGGTTTGTTTATCTGGCTTACACCCTAAGCATATCTCTTGCCAATATCACCCAGCCCAGCTCTCTTCTGATCTGCTCATCCAGTTCTGGGCTCCAGCACTGCACTCTGATGGCAGCCAGACTGTGAGAATGTTGGATGGGAGGAGATTGATTTATTTGACCCCAGAAGTTTAATTTTACAGAATACTTACTGTCATCCTAAAGACTACCAGGGCCCAGGAGATAGCTAGAGATACAAGGCCTGCAGATATATAAACTCTTCCTACTCACCCGTGCTCAGTTTCCAGGATCTCTGGCTGGTTTCTCTGATCGTGCACTGCCTGGAAGCCTGCAGTCTCTGCCCAGTGAACATTGCATTTCATTCCCACGTCCTCATTCTACAACTTCCATGACCGGTAACACTTTTCATCTACACTTCTCATCTCACTGTCTCTTTTCCTTGGTTAATCCCATTTATTAAAACTTTTTCAAATACCCTTTCCTCATATTCTTCTTCCTTCACTTGCTCCTCATGAGTTACTTTTCCACACCTGGGCCTTCATAATGTCCTGGACACTCCTCATGCATTCTATTTACCTAAATATGCTAAGATCTGAACAGTGCTATTTCCTCCAAATTTGAGTAAAAATTTTTTTAGCAGCTAATACATGGTCTGAAAGCCATTCAGAAGGCGGCAGATGTTCTGGATGATATGCAAAAAAGCACCCATTAGCTTTCTTGAAAGTTGTATTGACAATATATATTAAATATTTTTATATGAGAGAGGTGATGGATACTGAGTGCAGGCGGCATATTTTAGTCACTGATCAAAATCAAGTATTTGTTTTTAGGAATTTCTTTCTTGTCAAATTTACAATAAGGATTGATTTTGAAAACTAATTGTTAAACTTTGAAATCAAATTCTTTTTTTTTTTTGGCCAGAGCTAAGTTTGAACCTGCCACCTCAGGCATATGGGGCCGGAGCCCTACTCCTTGGAGCCACAGGCACCGCCTCAAATTGCTTCTTATTTGGCGGGATAATGTATACACATTAGTATTATGTTATATAATAAAATTGTTCTAATTTTGAGCCATTTGCTGGATAACTATTTTTGTATTTCAAGCTATTTTCTTATGTACATTAATGCAACATTGCACAGAAAAGCTTTGCAATCCAAACATTGCGTATTCTCTGTGTAATTATATTTTACTTATATTTTATAAGCCAGCAACATGCATTGAAAAAAAAAAAAATCTATAGCTTCAACTTTAATGGGACCTTTTTCTTCTCTTAGTTGTAAATATTCTGAAGGCACTTGTCAGGAGTTTATTTAGCTTCACATGTCCAGCAAACTAGTCTGCCACAGAGTTAAGTCTTTAGTACTTGATGGCAGAATGAATGAATGGGCAGATGGATGGATGGGTGAGGGTGAAACGAAAGGTGTTTGCGCCACAAATGGGAATCAGGCTAGAGAATATGGCATGTATTCTAGGCTTGAGGGAATTGTCAAGCAGTACACATTGGTCAGGGTTCAGGCACTTGTCTGCATTCTTGGTTTTTGGTGAGCTTTCGGCCTTGTTATGGCCTGTTGGTTCTTCTGTTTCATACAATCTGGATTGGGCCTACCTCATGGTTCAAAGGTCACCTTAGAACCACTGAGTCTTACTGTGTATGTTGACCTCCCATGAGCCTCTCTGAAAGCCCAGTGGGGGTGGGGTGTGAACAGCAATGTAATAACATTATCATTCGCCTTAAGGTTGTTCTAGGTCATCTCCCAGACTCTACTGGGCCCATGGGCTACAGAGTATTCTACACTTGGCATGTTAAGTTCGGATTGGTAGGTGGGTAGAGCAGTCCCTCCTTCCCAGGTGTGGGCAGTTGCTTAGGGCAAGATTAAGATCAGGCAGCACCAGTTGGGGCATCCACCTTTGTGCCCCAGGAGGGGCCTGGAAATCCTAAGACCTGTAGCTTCTTCAGTACATCAGGCAGGGCTGTACTCAAGAAGGATCCAGAAGGTCAGTCAGTCTAAAAGTGAAAAATCAGGTGCTCCAAGGAGCTGTGGTCATTAAAGTCACACATTCACCAGAAAAACTCAAAGCAGAAAGTTTTGGTTCTGAGATCACCTTTCCTCAATTTTCACTCAAATGTGTATATTGTGTGCAAGCGTGAGCTTTAATCATTGCTACTGCTAAGCCAGACTTGACTAGATGAAACGCCATGTGGCTACCACAACCGGAAGACCCTGAGAAGGCCATATAGATTAGCTGAAGTACAATTGATTCTTGCTCTGTGTTCTATTCAGCAGAAAAGAGCCTTGGAGGGAAGAGTATCATTTGCTTTCCACTTAAGAAACCTGAATAAAACCTAGATGTACGGTCTCAAAACAAACGGAGTTATAAATGTATCAGTCACAGCCTTGATTTGATGATCTAAAGAATGGAGAGCAGAAAGGTGGGTTAGAGGGTTAAGTTGTGCTCACATGGGCTGTGAGTGGTATCACAGCTTGTGTCCTCTTGATTTGTAATTGAAATGAGACCCAGTAAGGGGCATCTTACCTTTTAAGCCATGACATTTTTGAAATTATACATTCTAAGCAGGCTGGATAATATTTTAAACAAAACACCATTTGAAAATTCAGTTCATTGGAGTCACTGCACATACTCAATTGCTGATTTTTATATTGCAGTATTTTTGGCTCTAAAATCATGATGAAATAACACCAAAAGCAAATGGGCCATATTATGCACAAATTGTTTGCTAAATCTAAATTGCTAAATTGAGGCTTTTTTCCAGCTGTGTCAGAACAAAAATATATTCAGCAACAAATATATAGAATTGGGATATTTTGAACATGGGAAAATATGCTAGTGTTCTATTATAAAACTGATTGAAAAAATGATATATTTCTTTTAAATTCTGTTTTTTAAACAGAAAATTCATATTTCTGAGCAAATCCTTTTTCACATTAACATTTCCTAGGACATGTGTCCCATTTGGTCTATAAACTCCTAAAATGGGATTATGAAAGAATAAATCGCTCATCTCATAAAGGAGGGGTGGATGATTGGATTGTGAAATTAAAACTGGTTGTTTATTGCACAGGGAACCTTAGGTTCTACGGGATGTACAATGACTCAGATTTTTAAAATTATTTTCTAGATCCTGAAGGTTCATGAAAAGGTCAACTTTTTTTCTGTGTGGATTTATTTTAAAATGATGGCACTGTAAAAGCTAAAGAGAAATTAAGAAATGTAATCCTTTGTTTCAAATTCAAATGCCTAGAAAGCAGGTAATGCCATTGGGTGCTTTTCAGCTCCTTGTGGATTTGTAATGTGTAGGAATAGGGACCCATTGTTGTAGGATCTGTTTTGCTTTTAAGAGAAGCCTGAAATTCAGATTTTTAGGTGGGTTTTTTCCTCTTTTTTCCACTAACTGTGTGCGGGAAACAATTCTCATCTATGGCATGCATTTGGCCTTTGAGTTATTTATCAGTCCTTTATTTCAGACAATGACTCTGCTTGCAGGTGGCAGCACATAACCCAGCCCCTGCTGAGCGCCATCATCTGCTCTGGAATGTCTGCCCCTTCCCCACCAGCCCACTCAAGCTCTCCTTGACTCCTCCCTACCCTACTGTGAAAGGTCAAAGAAGTGTGGGGTATTTCCTCTCTCTGAAGCCCACGTACTCTCCTTGCCTCTGTGTTTCATCCAAATGATTTTGTGTCCCACCTAATCGGTGGGTATTACAGAATGCTGCCTGACATTCCCTGTAGAATCATTTTATGCTGTCCTCTAATTTTCACTTTTTAAAATTGAGGTAAAATTCATGTAACCTAAAATTAACCATTTTGAAGTACACAATTAAGTGGCTTTTAGGATATTTACCGTATTATGCAACTTCTCCACTATCGAGGTTTAGAATATTTGCATCACTCCAAAGGAAACTGCTTACCCATTAAGCAGTCACCCCTTATTTCTATCCTCCTCTATCCCCAACAACCATTGTTGTCACTCCCTGCTCTCCCTCCCCCAAACCCTGGCACACACTAATCTGCTATTTGTGTCCGGATCTAGCTATTCTGATACTTCATATAAATGCAATCATACAATATATACTCTATTGCATCTTCCATCTTTTACCTATCATATATTTGAGATTCATCCATGTTGTATCACATTTCATTGCTTCATTTCTTTTTATGAGTCACTAATATTCCATTGTATGGTAAAGTACCATTTTGTTTATCCAGCCATCAAATGATGACTATGTGAGCTGTTTCCAACTTTTACTTATTTGCACAGTGGTGCATTGAATACTTCTATACGAGTTGTTGCTTGAACACCTGTTTTTAATGTTTGGGGTAAACGACTGGGAGTGGATGGCTGAGTTTTATGATAATCGTAATGTTTCGCGCCTTTTTTTTTTTTTTTTTCAAGCTGAAGTTTTAATTGAAAGCAAAAAATGGTTCTTAAAAACGCTGGAGAACAAAGCAAAAGGATACAGTGCTTTCTTCCTGCAAATTAGCCAGCCTATCCAGAAACAGGGTAACAGTAAAATGCTGGTGGAATGTCACAGTAGTTTAGTGGTATAAGATGATCTGTGTGTAGACTGGAGTATGAAGAGATTCTCGGTGAGCGACACTTAGTTCTGGGTTTTCATCTTCACTGAGCATGAACAAGAGCTCCTTGTCCACAGCCAAAGCCCTTGGGCCCAAAGTTCATAGCGTAGCATCTTTAACAATAGATTTCACTTTTCAAAGTTGTCGATTTGAGACCCTTCCCACACTTGGCACATTGGAAGCGGTTTTTATGTCAGGGCTTCCCAGCTCCAACTGGCTTCTTGGCACCGTATATGGAATCCCCACATCGGGAACACTTCTCAGCACCTCCATATTGCTGAGCCAATTTAGAAGTGTTTGAATTTGTTGTAGGTTCAACCCTGTGAGGTTGAACACTCTCTGCCTTGATGCTGAACCTCTTCCAGTGGCACATGTGGAGAGCGCCCGCGCCCAGGCCGTACCCATAGCCTTTCAGCCCATACTTCTTTGAGTAGCAGGATCTGCAGTAGATCTGTTCATCAGGACTTGCCACTGTTGTGCTGCCTACAGTTTTCCTGCAAACCATGGGCAGAAAGCGGGAGAAGTGGGAGCTGTGGTCATGGCACTGGGCCGCCTCGGCGTGGTACTCGATGCTCCTGCAGGCCCCACGCTTGTTTCCACCTCCCCAGACAGGCATTTCCCTAGGAGGTGGGAGCTCGTACTGCAGGCAAGGCCAGACCAGCAAGGGCACTGGCAGTCCTAGAGCCCGTAATGTTTAACTCTGTAAGTGCTGCCAACTCTTTTCCAAAGTGGTTGGAATATTTTACATTCTTACCAGCAAACATGTCTTCCAACACATACGATATTCTTTATTAATATTTTTATTAGAGCTATCTTAGATGATGTGAAGTAATATCTCCTTGTGATTTTTACATTAATTTCTCTAATGTAGTGTTCTTTGATGTACAATGGTTTCTAATTTTGGTAAAGTACAATTTATCTTTTATTTCCTTTTGTTGCCTGTGCTTTTGGGATTACATTAAACCATTGCCCAATCAAAGGTAATAACAATTTACCCTTATGTTTTATTCTAAGAGTTTTATAGTTTTAACTGTTATATTTGGGTCTTTGATTTGAGGTTAATTTTTGTAAGTAGCATAAGACAGGAATACAACTTCATTCCATTGTACGTGGATATCCAGTTGTTCCTGCACCATTTGTTGAATGGAATATTCTGTCCCTGTAGAATGGTATTGACGCACTTGTCAAAAATGAAAGGATCATAGATATAAGGGTTTATTTCTGAACTCTTAATTCTATTCCATTGAATTGTCCTTCTGTAAAGGCACGAAAAAGGAATATTTTTTCCTCAACTAACACAAAATTCTTGGCGAATACCATCAAAACAAAGGAGAGATTAACAAGAGAAAACATATAAATTTGTGTAATTTTTTTTGTGACACAGCAGCCTGCAGAAATGAAGACCTAAAGAAAGAGAGGAAACTATTTTTATGGATAGTTATGCTGAGGTGCTATTGGAGAAAAAAGGATATGATCTAATGGTAATAAACTGAGAGAAGTAAGGGCTGTCTGTTCAGATCTTTATTGCTATCTCTGTGTAATGTTCTTTCCCTCTGGTATAATAGAAGAACACCTGTCACATGGGGTCTTCTGAGGAGAAGGCCATGAAAACCTATAAAGAAGCACTTATAGAATATCAGCAAGTGACCTATATTGGTTGTTATGGCCTGTTTCAAGGAGGAAACAGCAAGGAGAATTTTAGTTTCTATGGTCCATTTCAGGAGAGCAGTGTCAAGAAAAGAACAGAGATTTCTCTGTTTTTGTGTTTTCTTCATCTTAAACAACTGTGTGCTAAGGTGCCATATTTTGAGGTGACATTTCTTACACCTTATGCTGGTATCATACTGTTTTAATTATTGTACTTTTGTGATATAGTTTAGAATGTAGAAATACAAGTCTTCCAACTTCACTCTTCTTTCAGAGGATTATTTTGGTAATTTGGAATCTTACATTTCCACATGGATGTAGGATTAGCTTTTCCATCCCTGCAGGAAAGGTAGCAGGGATTTTAACAGGGGCTGCATTAAGTTTGTAGCTTATTTTGGTTAAGTACAACCATCTTAGCAATATGAAGTATTCCAATTTACAAACATAAGCTATCCTTTCTTTTACATAGGTCACCTTTAATATCTGTTAGTGATGCTTTGTAGTTTATATTGTACAAGTCTTATATCTCCTTGGTGAAATGATTCCTAAATACTTTAATACATCTGAAGCTATTGTTACAAGAACAATTTTCTGAATTTCTGTTTTGGATTGCTCATTGCTGCAGTACAGAAATACAAGTGACTTTTGAATGTCAATCTTATACCCACCCCTTTGCTGAATTTGTTTATTAGCTCTAGTAGTTTAGGGAGATTTGTTAGCATTTTCTTTATAAGATCATATATTGAATTATTTTCGAATAGAGAAAGCGTATAGTAAAAAATATGAGCCTTGACAATAAAATGTGTGGCCATTGTCCTTGGCTTTTGTAAAGTAAAATATGTCAAACCCGATAGGATCATTTTTGTATACGGGTATGGGGCGGTGGCCATAATAGAAGAGGCTGGCCACATGCAATATTCTTAGATTGATGACTGGCCCTACCAGAAAGACCAGTCTTGTGATTTAGGATGGGGAATTAGGTGGGCCATTTAAAAATTAGTCATTTGGAGTGTAAGTTCAACCAGGTGGACAATCAAACATGCCTATACTATAAAGCCTCAATGAGAGTTCTGGACATTGAAGCTTGCATGAGCTTTCCTGTTTGGCAACACTGTGTGTATTGATAGTAAAGGGATATGAACTTCTACTCCTTGAGAGAGGACAATAAAAGCTTTGTGTTTGGAAACTTACACTGTGTCCTTTTAGTGTATTCCCTTGGCTAAATTTATTAGGTTTTTTTTCTTTTTTTATTAATATGAAATCATAGCTATGTACATTAATGCAATCACGGGGCACCATGCACTGGTTTTATAAACAGTTTGACACATTTTCATCACACTGGTTAACATAGCCTTCCTGCCATTTTCTTAGTTATTGTGTTAAGACAATTATATTCTACATTTACTAAGTTTCACATGTACCCTTGTAAGATGCACCACAGGTGTAATCCCACCAATCACCCTCCCTTCACCCATCCTCCTCCCCTCCCTCTCCCACTTCCCCATATTCTTAGGTTATAAATGGGTTATAGCTTTCATATAAAAGCCATAAATTAGTTTCTTAGTAGGGCTGAGTACACTGGATACTTTTTCTTCCATTCTTGAGATACTTTACTTGGCTAAATTTAATCTGTTACCTTTTATTTAATAATCCATAAACAACAGTATAATAGCTTTCAGTGAGTTCTGTGAGACCTGCTCTTGAATTATAGAAGCTGTGGGTGATTTGGACAATATCTCCAATTTGCAGATGACATTAGAAGTTAGCACAATCTAGAACAGTAGTTCTCAAACTTCCTATGCTGCAACCCTTTAATTCAGTTCCTGTGAGTCACAACCCACAGTTTGAGAATGACTGGTCAATACATCGTGGTATTAGAAAGGTAGAGAACCACTGGTCTAGAAGATTGTGCTCCATAACTGCATTTTGGCCAACCATGGTAAATCCTTTCTAATTTGGGTGTCTTTAATTTTTATTACCTTTTCTTATAATTGTCCTATCTAGAATTTTCAGTACAAGTTTGAGAAGAAGTGGATAAAGTGGGCTTTTTAAAATCTTGTTCCTAATCTTAACCAGAATACTTTCAGTTTTTTCACCAGTAAACATAATGTTAACTACATATTTTCATAAATACCTATGCTTTATGAAGAAATTTTCCTCATGTTTTAATATTATTAGGTGTTTTGTTTTGTCTTATTTGTCATAAATGGAAATTGGATTTTGTCAGGCATTTTTGCTACTGCATGTTGAATTGTTTTGTGTTTCTTTGTCTTTCATTCTATTAATGTGGTGTATTACATTGATTTTTCATATGTTGAACCATATTTGCAATCTTGAATAAATACTAGTTAGTCATGATATCTGTATATCCTTTTAATATGCTATTTGATTCAGTATCTGTTGAAGATTTTGCATTTCTATGTCAGGGTATATGACATTGGTCTCTGGTTTTCTTTTCTTGTCATGCGTTTGTCCTGCTTTGGTAACAGGGTAATATTAAGCTTATAGGGACAAGTTGGGGAGGGTTTACTCTTTTTCTGTTTTTGGAAAGAGGGATAAAAAATTGTATTTATTCTTCTTTAAATGTTTGGTAGAATTCACCAGCAAATTATTATACTTCTAGGATCTCTTGGTTGAAAACTTTTTGATTACTGATTCAATTGCTTTGCTCATTATTGGCCTATTTATATTTTCTATTTGTTTGAATTAGTTTGGGTAGTTTGTCTTTCTAGGAATTTGCCTTTTTCACCTAGATTGTCTATGTTGGCATATGGTGTTTTCTTATAATTTTTTAAGGCGAAATCAGTAGTAATATCTCAACTTTCATTTCTGATTTGGTAATTTAGGTAATCTCTCTTTTTTTCTTAGTTAGTCCACCTAAAAATTTATCAGTTTTTATTGATCTTTTCAATGGAACAATTTTTGGTTTCATTGATTCCATCTATTGTTTTTATCATCTCTATTTTAAAATAGCTACATTACATTATTTCCATCCTCTCCTAGATTTGGGATCTCTTTGCTTTTCTTTTTCTAGTTCCATGAAGTATAAAGCCATGCTATGGATTTAGGATGCTTCCCCTTTACTAATATAATATTTATATATATGTTTTTTTCTCTGATTATTATTTTAGCTGTATCCCAAAGGTTTTACTTCTTTTTGCTTTTGTCTTCATTTGTATGAAAGTATTATCTTATTTTACTTAAGACTTCATCTTTAACCTATTGGTTTATTTAGGAATCTGTTATTTTATTTCTACATGTTTGTGAATTATTCAAATATTACTCTATTATTAATTTTATTTCATTTCTTTCTCATGGAGGAAGGTAATTATGTTATTTCAGTATTTTGAAGTTTATAGAGATTATTTTATGGCTTAGAATATGGTCTGTTCCTGGGCAATAGAGATTCCTGGAGAATGATCCATACACACTTCAGAAAAACACATTCTGCTGTCATTAGGTAAAGTGTTTTATGTATGTCTACTAGGTCTGAGTGTCATAATGTCATTCAAATACTCCATTTTCATTTTAATCTTTTGTTTAGCTGTTCTACCTATTATTGAAAGTGAGGAATTGATGTCCGAAACTTTTGTTGTAGAAATATTTCTTCCTTCAATTCTGTTATTTGTTTCTTCACATATTTTGAGATTCTTTTGTCAGGGTATTCTGTGTATATGTTTGCACTTGTTAAATATTCTTAAAGGATTAACAATTTTATGAGTATTTAATGCATAATATATAGTTCTTTTTCTCTTTAAACAATTTTTGTTTTAATGTATATTTTATCTGCTATGAGTAGAACCAACCAGCCAAACAGCCCTCCTGGGTGTCTAAATAGAAAGGGATATATTTTTCTGTCTTTTTATTTTTAGTCTCTCACTATCTTTAGATTTAAAGTTAGGCTTTTGTAGACAGCAGATAGTTGGAAAATATTTTTTAAAAATCCATCTGTCAATCTCTGACTTTTAAATAAAAAATTTAATCCATATATATGTAATTTAAAAAATTAAAAACTACAGATAAGCAAGTCTTACTCTAATATTTTTGTATTTGTTTTCTGTTTTTCTTATATTCTTATTTTTTTATTTCTTCATTACTC
This sequence comes from Loris lydekkerianus, assembly GCA_963574355.1. NCBI lineage: Eukaryota > Metazoa > Chordata > Mammalia > Primates > Lorisidae > Loris > Loris lydekkerianus. The sequence goes on from CAUYPK010068687.1 coordinate 29,447, forward strand.
TCTTGTTTTGTGTTTAATTAATTTTTCCATTCCTCTCTTTTGAGTCCATTTACATTTCTTGAACTATATAATTTTAAACCTGTTTTTTTTAGTGGTCACATTGGGGATTACCATTAATATCTCAATTTATACCAGTCTAGTTCAAATTAATATCAACTTAGTTTCAACGGTATACAAATTTACTTCCATTTAATTCCATCCTTACATTATTATTGTCATAAATTAGATTTTTATACACTGTGTGTCCCTTAACTGAATTTATAATCAACAGGAAAAAAGGTGTTACAAACCAAAAGTAAAATAATACTGACCTTTATATTTACCCATGTAATTACCTTTTTGTAAGTGTATTTGTATTACTCATGTGTTTGTATCTTTGTATGGGTTCCAATTACTTTTAAGCCTGAAACCCTACTTTTTGTATGTTATATAGGGCAGCTGTACTAGAAAAGAACTCTTTCCATTTTTGTTGAATGAGAATGTCTTCATTTCTCCTTGATTGTTGAAGGATAGTTTTGTCAGATATAGAATTCTTGGCTGATCCTTTTTTTTTTTTTTTTTCTCATTTTTAATTTCAGCACTTTAAATACATCATCCTACTGCCTTCTGGCCTCCATGGTTTCTGATGAGAAAATGGCTGCCAATCTCATTAAGGATCCCTTGTAGGAGGCAATTCACGTTTCTCTTACTACCTACTATCTTTCTGTGCAGATTGTCTTTGTGCTGAAGAATTGCTTCAATGCTAGTCAGGCAATTACAACTCTTCTTTAACCTTAACTTCCTGCTTGCACAGAAGCTAAAGTACAGCCAGAGGTAGGTGAGTTTTTAGGATCTTCTTTGGCATTTTGCAAGCATGCATACAGACCTGGGCAGTTTGCATGGCTTTCTATAATCTCTAGAATATGTAAAAGTCTTTTAAAATACTCCCTAAATTTCTCATTTCTCAAGCTTCTTGTTCTAGTTTTTGTTGCAGCTATTAGACTTTGGTCCATGGCATATCTTTTTGCCTTTAAATACTTTTAACAAATACCACCTAGGAAAGTGTTTCAATACTGTAGTTGCTCTGAGGCAGATAAAACATGTCAAGCCCTTGAATTGATCCTTCAGAAAACTACCAGACAGGTCAACATACATGGCCACATTTCTTTAAGAATACAGTCTGTACTGTTCCCTGTGATATGAAAACCCTGCATTGGCTATGTGGACCATTATCTTCAAAAGAGTTACAGAATTGGATTGTGGGGTATAGTGATGGATAAATTAAAATGTCCTGAGGCTCTCTCACTATTCCAAGCTTTCTTATTCACTGAACATTCTCCTGATTATTATAAGATTTGAGGTTGATTATATAACTCCTAGCAGTGAATTCTACTTTTGCAAGCTCATTTCTCATTTTATACAGAGTGACAGATTTTTAGAGTTCCTTATTTTGCCATTTTTTCCCTGATTGCACCCTAAGTTATCTTTTAATAGTGATTTTAATTTATAACTAGAATGGATACTTCTTGTAGTGGGGATTTTTACTGTATACTACTTTAGATGGTTTTCTACTATAAAGTCTGGAATTTTATATACAGTAAATATTAAGTACTGTTTTAGAATGAATGCGTGAATGAATCAATGCATCAATCAGTGTCCACAAAGTAATTTTATTTCCTGCCTAAGAGACTTATTCTGCACTATAAGAATCCTAAATATAAGGTAATTTTCCATAGACTCTAAAATAAATTAGTTTTGGTAGCATTAATTTTTCTTTGCTCAATTCTTAGTGAAGGTTAAGAAAATATGGTCACTATATTTTTTATAATATATTTCTTTGTGTACACAAAATGGCTTTTAATTCAATCATTTCAAAATCTCCTCAGATCTAAAATAAATAATCTTTTAGCCTTTCCCCATTTGTTCTATTTTCTGCCTGAATTATCCAGATAAGGATTGGAAAATAGAGACCTATTAGCAGTCCTTAAATTCACATGGGAGTTGAGCAATCTTTTTGCAATAAACTTTGGCTTAAAATTTTTTAATTGACTGTGATAATGTGAAATAGTAACAGGACTATTACTCTTGGGAATGACATTTCTTCCACAGTCTAGAGACTAACTTGATGTAGTCCATGGACATTTCAGTATTGATGCAACTCAGTACGTGTTACCCACCAGCACCAGCATTGACAGATCCAGGGTTGAATCTAACTTAGAGTTATACTCCTTTCATATTTTATAGGTAATGTCTAGCAAACATCTGCATAAAGCTATGGTATTTAAATTACTGGCAATGGTATTATTTAATGCCCCACATTTATTCTTATAAAAATAATGTTTCTAGAGTGCTCACTATGACAAATTCCTTTATGCATTTTAATAATAATTTCATGCAATACAAATGCTAACACCTTAAATTAGGTACAATGTCCCCATGTTAGTTAAGGAGACTACAAATCAGAGATGTTAAGGAATTTGTGGAGGGAGGTGACATCTGTGGAGGTGCACCGCTCTGATTGCCCCTTCATAAGACATCCTGCCCTGAAGAAAGCAGTCAACTGAGCACCTCCAACTAGCAAGTCTTAGAGAGCCTACAGCAGAATAGCTGAGGATAGAGTCTCCTCAGTACTCGGGGCAGCCTCAGCCAGTATCCAAGTAGAATAATAGGGTTTGGCCAAGGCAGGTCCCCTCTATTGGCAATCTTGGGCTTAGAGCTCCCCTTCTCATTTCAGACTTTCTTAGACCTACCTCACAGTCTGACTCTCTTCCTTATTATGTGTCTTCCCTTCCTTTCATGGGTATCAGACCTGACACAGCTGAGACTCTTCCTGCTCCCTCTTTCTCCCTCTACTGTTACCTTCCACACACCTTACCCAAAATAAATTATGTTGCCAGCTCTGTTTTGACACTTTCTCTCCCAGAGATCCACACTGACACAAGGAGAAAGAACAGCATATTGAAAGAAAGCGAGAGGTATTTATTTATCCGGAGGTGGGAGTACTGTCTGTTAAGTGTATCTGGGTTTTAATTCTGTCTCTCCTATATAATAGTTTATTCTTTTTGCACATCAATTTCTTTTTTTCCATAAAATGGACTCTAGAAGCAACTACAACCATCCCACAGGGTTGTTGCAAATCTTGAGTGGTTGAGTAAAGGTTGGATCTCAGTAGATTCTCAACAATGGTAGCTATTACTATTATTGTTAATAAAGAATAATAATAATGATGTTATATAGTAAATGTTATGAAATAAAATATAAATAATAGGCTATGCATTACATATTGGTTCCAGTATTAAATTGAAACATTTCTCCTAAAATTTTTTTTTCTGTGTTCCATGCCTTTTTCTATAATCATTCTAATTGATGTAGGCTTTATATTTCTTAATATTTAGTTCGTTTTTAGATAATCTTAGATTGCCACAAATATTTCAATCAGTGGTATACTTTAATAATATTAAGTTATCTAAATAGTAATTAACAGTACCTGCAAAAGCTCAATAATGTAGCTATGAATGTCTGCAAATGGCAGCATACACGTTCTCTGCCAAGTGTTTTCTGAATGGGTAAGTTCAAAAGGCCACATGATTTGAGAGTAAAATGCTTAGATTCAAAGTAAAAAAGTCTGCTTTCAAGTTTGAGTCATCTCATTAACTATGATTTGGGGCAATCCTTAAGTCATAACTAGTTTATTTATAAAATGTGAAAATTAGGACAATTTATTTGTAAAGTCTAAAAATTGATTATAACCAGTTTCCTGGAAGTCTACAACTTAAGGCCATAAATTATGCCATAGTGTTTTAGATGTGCATTATTGTATGATCAGGTTTTATAATGTGTATGAGGATGGATTTTTTTTTTTCCTGTGACAAGGTCTTGCTCTTTTGCCCAGGCTAGAGTGCAATCATGTCATTATAGTTCACTGCAACCACAAACTGCAACTTAAGATAATCCTCCTTCCTCAGCCTCCCAAATAGCTGGAACTACCTATGTGTGCCACCACACCTGGCTAATTTTTCTATTTTGTAGAGGCAAGTTTTCACTATGTTGGTGAGGCTGGTCTTAAACTCCTGGCCTCAAGCAATCCTCCTACTTCAGCCACTCAACGTGCTAGGATTATAAGTGACAGCCACTGTGCCTGGCTTAAGGATAGATGTAAAAAAAATTTTTAGTCAAATGGATGGTTATTTATTAATAGTTTAAAAATTGTATGAAATAATTAATGCATTTAATCCTATTTTTATTTATTCCCCCCCAAATCACTGTAATAGTGCTAAGCATTAGAATATTTATGGTCTTTATAAATTTCACTAGGAAATACTAATTATTAAAATAAAACTTGCAGCTTGTTTCCTCAACAGAGAAAATTAAGGGAAACCAGAATACATTTTATTCTGCTAAAAATGTTTTCAAAAATGAGAGCTATAACAGTCAGGGTGATATATTTATCCTCTCTCAATGATAGAAGCTATGCTAGCATTTCTAGACTATGAATTTTGCATCATTCGGAGTAATGTGTCTAAAGTTTATGTATCATAATTTCATCCAAAACAATATGGACTCAGGATATTACCCAAACTAAAGAGATTGCATTTGGTTTCTGGATCAATGACATGCTTTATATCAAAACCCATAGTTAACATTGACAGTTAAGAGTAGGTCACTGGTCATTAAGAATGGAAATGCCACCATCTCCAGCAATTAAGATTTCACTGCAAATTATCTGAATTCAATGAGAAAAACCAAAGGGGTCAATATTTTAAAAAGTTGCCCAAAGACAATTTTAAAGGATATGATTCAATTCAGTACAGTGGTTACTCATTTAGTGTTCACTGTGATCAAACAGCACTATGACAAATTCTGCAGTTTGATGAATAAGACATGGCCCTTTCCTTCAAGAAAGAACGATTTATTAAAAAACATGATGTTATTCCAGTACTACTAATGGGCACTTGATTCAAGTGGACATTTTTTACCACATAAAAAGGACAAACCAAACTTTTGAGTTTGAACAAAAATGCTAAAATCTCAGAGAAAAGGGTAGAGAGACAGACGTAACATACCCATAATAAAATTATCAGACAAAAGCAACTGCATCTGCTCATCTAAGGATTTGTCTGTGTAGCAATGATAATGTTGTATCTTGATTGGCACTTAAATATTTCACAATATCAAAAGTAGATGAATCATTTCAGGATAAAAGGAGCTATAATCCAATAAGCACACTGAGTTTCTTCTCCAATCAATATCCTTCTTTCTCTCTCCTGCCCCCACATGTGTGGAAGCAGCCACACACCCACACTCACACCCTAAGTGGCACTGATCCTTGATGACTTATCATTGTGGTGGTAAAAATCAATGCAAAGCTATCTTTGGAGAATGACTGTTTGCAATGACAATGGTGGTTAAATAGAATGCTATTCTTGCCAATGATCTTAGCATATCCGGAGTAACAGGAATGCCTCTATACTGGAATAAAATGAGGATCCGGAATAGCCAGTGATATCTGCTGCTCAGATTGTAAATTTGACTTAAACATGATGGAATATTTTAGGTAAGGTAATAAATATACTTCTCTCTCCTCCTTCATAAGTCCTATTGATGTAAAGACAGTTAATAAATAAATGACAGGAATATGACACTGTGAATGCCATTTAAAGATATATGTTCCTAAAAGTGTTTTGGAAGCAGGTGCTGTTATTTAGGAGGTATAAGAAGTCTTTATGTAGCCCAAGGGGCTGAGTTTCAATGCTTCATCACTTCTTTCCTATGAGTCAGCAGCACCAGCTGCCCCTTCCAAATATGTACAGAAGTTGGTTAATAGAAATGGTAGGATGTGCTTGTTAACAACAGTGATATCTGATAGTTACTGAGTGCTGACTACCTCCCAGGCCCTAGATAGGTGTTTTTACTTTGCTTTGTCTCATTTAGTTTTTAATACAACAAAGTACTCACTTTTATTATTCCCATTTTATATGTAAGACAAGTGAGGCTTGTCAACTCCTTCTCAGGACATTCTGACTCTAGAATTTTCCTCTCATGTTTCATAAGTCTCAGTTTTAAAGCAGTTAAGGTGCTAAAATCATGTATATAACAATTACTTCATCTATGATGAAAACATTGTTTTTATTTCAGGGGTAACACATTTATCTGTTTTGTTGCTTTACTCTGGGTGGAGGCTTTTTCCCAGGAGAATTGACTGCTTTGATCTGTACTCATCATCTCCTACAACCTAAGGCAATTTGCTGCCAACAATTCCATGTACTTTTATGTTTTTTTTTAGATTCAATGCCTATTTTTAAATACCATAAGTTAATGTTATTCTAAATACTCTGGGTGGTATCATTACACATGCATTCCTAGACAAATATACCATTTAATATGGTCGCCTGTTTTTCTGGTCCTTTGCAGAGAGCCTTTCCACAGGTAAAATTTAAAAGCACTAATCAACCCAAATGAAAAATATTTGAAAGGCAAGTAATGATAAGGCTGTTGAATGCTAACTGTCTCTCAAGTATTTTTGTGTCACCGTACTTAATTCTACCTGCAAAGACCAGGAATCAATTATTTAATGCAGACCGTTTAAACCTGGTGTTAGAATTTAGATGAAGATAAAGGGAGATTCTGAGTATGTTTCCCATGCAGATTCCAGTGTCATAGTAAGTTGGATGCTTTCCAATCTAGTCATTGGATAGTGAGTCTTTTTATGTGTATGGGTCCAGATCTCTATGGGTACCTAAAAAATATGTTCTTTCTAGAAATTGGTATCTGCTATTTATCCACAACTTTATAGTACACATGGTCCTGAGAAAATCATTGAAAATGTCTGTATGCCCATTTCTTTATTTGCAAAGTAAAGGGGCTGGGTCAGATGGCCCATGAAATCCATGCCAAAACTAAACATATTGATTCTGCAGCCGAGAATGATGATTTACAGGAACTGCTGTTCAGTTAAAACCAACTGCTATCAAATTGACAATACTCATTTATTCTTCCATTTTCCATAAATCATACTTTCACAGACAATAGAAAAATTATTACCATCACTGCTGATAGGAAATTTGAAATTCCTGCTTGCTCTGGAATTAGTAGTTAGATCATTTCTTTATACTTAATCATTTTTTTTAGCAGATGGCCAGAGAACAGTGGTTTGTACTGATCTGGATGTGATTTGAGAAAAGATTCATGAGAATGAAAAGCCGACACACGGTGGATACAGAGTGAGAAGGAGGCAGTGTTGTTGATGGTGATTATGAGCAGCAGAAGTGAGACCAAAACCTGCTTTCCTCTGGACATTCTGTTATCAGAGGAAACTATTAATACAGGGTGTCCATAAAGTTCACGTGCACCTTAAAATAGTTGGCTATTTTACTTGTATAAACACAGTTGTTTAGGTTTTATATTACTCAAAGCTGAATATATTCCAGCTAAGCAAAGTTGAGAGCTATGAATTTTATTTGCTAATTGGCACTGAGCTATGGTGCTATTTTAGCCTTTTAGTATTTTGTGATTGATGAAATGTGTGCCATCAATGTGACATCAAATAAAGCTGTGTGCTTCAGTTTCATGCACTTATTTTCATTTCTTGTTTCCCTCCCTTAGTGAGTTAGTGAATATAATGGATACATTTCTGCATTTAGAACTGAATAGGAATCCTTTTCTGTTGGCAGACCTTCCTTGATATCATTTGTTTGTTTTCAATTCTTTCTCTCACTATGTGCAGATTATGACAAATGGCCAGCAATGCCAACTTATTTACTTGATGTGACCATTTCCAAGAGTAAAATATTTCATGAGTGCAACAGCCATGGATTTTCAAATTGAAATGTTGAAAGTGCTTCCAACAAAACAGAAGCACAGTTTACTGACAACTTCTCTCTTGTCCAATATTAGTTGATAAAAATAAGCCTACTTTTATTTAAGGATAATTGTATTTGATCTTATTCTCATCATATCTTTTAAGAATAATATATTAGCCATCTGAGATACTTATGTGATACAGGGGCATTGTACAAGTTTAAAAAAAATACTGAATAACTGACTTTGTCAAAATGTTATGCCTCTTTACCTATCATCATATTTTCACAGGAAAATTTAAAATATCTTTCTATAAAAGTGAATACCTTATAATTTATACAAATGTTTGAAGGCAATTCAATAATCTAAGGGGTCTTGGTGAGGTTACCCTCATCCAATCATCTTTCAATTATACACCTAAGTCCCATGTACATTTACCAGTTAGCTGAATATAGATCTGATTACTGTGTTACTCCCTGCACACTGGCCACAGATCTGGTGACAGATTACTGCTTACACATAGAATACAGATCTGGTGATAGATAACTTCCTACACATCTACTTTTTACTTAGGTCTTGAAAGTTCTCGCTACTGAGCTGATATCTGTCCTACATGATGAAAGACAGTACCCATTGGTACTACCACTCGTTCTGTATTTCAACATTTTGTTTGACACAGTATCATGTGTTTGTCAGATGCCTTACTGAAATAAAAATATATTACATGTCCATATGTAATTCAATAATTCAACAATGTAGTCATTTTTTCAGAAAGTGTGAATATGGTTATTCTGCCACTGCTTGTGTTGAGTGAGCTCATATTGTCTTCTGGTGACCGTCATTCATTTTTCCCAACTCATAAATAATCACTTTAAGTATCGATGTAGTTTCTTGCCTGGTATCAATGTTAAATAAGTATGTATCAAGATTAAAAAACATTATTACTATAATATTTTTATATTTCTTAGATTATAATAATTATTACATTTCCTCAAACCCACTTATTAATATATACATTCTAGAGAATAGAGTTAGTTGCTAAGACTTAGGTTATAATGTTCCAGTCCTTAAAAATGTATTCATAACTGAATACGTCAGCCTTTAAAAATCAAATAATAATTGTTCAGTATTGAAGTAAGAACTTAAAAGGGATTGAATTTTATTAAGTGGTGGTAATTGTAAACTTTGCCCTCTTTGAGAAACACAACTGTCTATAAGGTTAAGGTGAAGGCGGGGTTTATCTGACCTTGTTAGGAAATTTAAAGACCCGTATCATTCAGTGCGCCATCTAGAGACCACTTCAGAATCTGGAAGACATGTTTACATTTCTTTCCTTCAATTTTTGCTCAATGGACAATAATTCATGTCTAGAAACAGATTGTCAAGTATTTGATCTTAACAGGCAATGAATTGTTGAGATAGCAATGACCTATGTTCTATACATTTTTATGTTTTAAAAATGAAAATTTGGAAGTCAAGTAAAAAAAAAAAGATTAGAGAACATTTTGGAACATATAACATAGTTATCGAAGTCCATTAGTTCCATGGAAACCTGTGAACTGTATTAAAAAGAAAAATGGATTTTCCATTTTATATAAAGGACATGACATAAAATAGCTTACAGTAAAGATTGATCAACTTTGTCAAATTTATTAAGAAGGTTATCAATTAATTAGTTAACTGAACAATTTTGGAATTGGTCAAAAATACTGATTATATTTTGTATAGAGGATACCATACATTATATATAATATTAAAATAAATTTTATTTAATTGAATGTCACCAAATGCTTTTGTTAATTTTTTGCAGATGTAATGTAACCTATGGTTGCAACTTATGAAAGAATATGGTCTGCACATGAATATTAGTTGATACTTTAATTTACATGAAAGGGTAAGATAAACATGGAGCAAATACACAAGTCAGAACTTCATCATTTATTAGCGATGTGAGAGACTGTTTTACTGAAGTAGATAATAGTTTTTGAATAGTGAAAGATTATCTTCTTAATTTTTTTTGTGTTAATCTTAATGCAATGCTAATATTTACTACCAAGTTTATTGTGTATTAAACATTTTTCTCTATCACTTTCTTAAGTCTAGAGTACAAAAATGACAAACCAAGCCCTTATTTGTAGCATTTGTAGATTTTCATGGAATTAATAATCCAACTATCAGCAATTTCATGCTTCCAACATGGCATCACTGAACATGGAATTGCAAAGAGAAATTTGGTCACTCATCATCACACTGTATTTCCACCATAATAATATAAAAGTGATGGGCTTTGAGTGATTGTTACCTTTGTTTTAAATATAATTTATTTAACTTAAAGTTAATACAACTTAAAGTTTATGAATGCCTGTGTTTGTCAGTGGGCTTGCAATATTCCTGAAAACTCTTGAAATGTAGCACAGGACAGTTCACCTGAACCCCTGAATAAGATTATTCCAGATGTAGAGAAGTTATTGATTTTTTTTTTGTTGTTGTTGTTGTCATAAGAGTAAGCAGGAGCTACTAAAATCATTTTAGAATCCAGTTAGGATGTAAACTCTGGTGTTAGCTGTTCTCCCTCAGCCAGTTCACATATACCACTGAAAGATGAGGCCTAGAATGAAGATTCCAGATGTGTAGGTGTCCCTAAAATGTTTGTCTTTTCTCAAGAGTGAACAGATGATATTAGCAATATTGCAGAGTCCTGTTAGGAAAGTAAAGTCAGGGTTTAGATGTTCTGCCTTTGCTACTCAGTATTTATCCATGAAAGTTTAGTCTTCTCATCTGTAAAATGAGAAAAAAAAATAATACCACTCTTGTAGGTAAAATGAGAATATATGTAACATCCCTAAGAGCAAAGCCTATAATAAATACTCAAAACACATGAACTATATCATCATTGGATTTTAAGGTAGAATGTAATAGGATCACATTGACAATTTAACAGATCACTCTGTTTATTGTATAGATTCCAAACCAATGGTAGAAAAGACTGTTAAATATTTATTAGCCCTCCAGAGAGGCAAAGGGTGATGGTTCTTGGATCCAATTGCTGATGACAGAAATAAAGCCAACTGGATAGATTTGGAGAGATTTAAAAAGAAAGAACATTGGAGATACCAAGAATAAATCCAGTGTTTTATATCAGGCAATCTGCAGATTTCTCCTTCACGGAGAACAAGTAGAAGAGAATTGTTTTGAACCAGGTGGGAAATTAGTAATTTGGTTTTAGGGTTATACATTTGAAGTATAGTTAAGACCTTCATGACATGTGAAATAGATCTTAAGAGAGGTCTGGGCAGTAGATACATTTTGGAGTTATTGGCATGAAAATGGAATTAGGTAAGGATGCATGGATAGAAAACACACTTCAGTAAGTAGGAATATATAACAGAAACATAAGAGGTCTTGTCTGAGGAACACCAATGTTAAAAAATTATTTGGAAGAGGTCAAGTCGAGAAAACTACTTATTTAGGCAAAGATTATGTAGTATTCCCATTTCACTGATAAGAAAACTGAGGCTAACTTGCAAAATTACCAGAGGTCATATAATTAATAAACAGTAGAGCTAGATCTCAACTTGGCCTTGGTTCTTGGTCTATATGCCACACTTTACTTAGTATATTGCTCTCAACTTTAGCCTTTTGATTAAATGACATGTGTTAAGCACTCAGTATTTGGTAGCTTCTTCCTCCATTCCCTTTCTGCAATGGAAGATCCATCAGTATACCACAGTGTTCCTTATTCTGTAATATATGGGAGGTATGGAGGAGAGAGAGAGAAAGGTGGGCTGGGGGGAGAAGAGTAGTTGGAAGAAGACTATGAAGTTCCTGTCTGTTGAAGTAATTTTTCTATACCAGCAATGGTCCTAAGAAAATTGGAGGGACTGCATTTTGTTTACAATGTCTTAGGGAGAAATGATAAACCTGTTCAGATGCAAAATGTAGTTCCAAGTGAGAAGGGAATCAGAGGAAACACATCATTAACTTTCACCTATTCAGATATGATCTGAAACGAATACACATCTTCCAAGGGGCAGCCAAGAAAAGGGGAGAAGTGAGGCTACAATGCAGGGCCTGGGCCGGGCTGACGGAGGTGCCCAGGCTGTATGTTCTAGTTGGTAATCAGAACTTCCCTTTCAGAGATCATTGATCTTAAGCTAGAATTCAAAATGAAATTTTAAAGAACCGTGTTTAAGGAATCATAAAATATCAAATAATAAGTCAAAGTGTACATTTTTTCAAATGCTATGTGGGTGGTATGCATACAAATCTTTTTACTCAAGAATGAGAAAAACAAGTAAATATGAAAGCTCCAGCTCAACATAGCTCACACAAAAGTGAATAAACAAATCACCCAGATGAATATAAAACATTCAATTTTGTAAATGCTGCACAGTTGAAAAAGACATTAATTTCTCACTCTCACCCAGAGGCCCCAGCAGTTATAGATTTGCTTTTTTTTTTTTTTTTTAACAGTAGGACAAAACAAAAACCAAAAACCTCAGAAAATCTCAACTCCAGAGATGTTCATGTGATGATGTTATTAAAACAATAAAACATGGGCAGGATTTTCATTTAGTATATAATTTTAGACAATGCTGATTAGTTAGATTGAATAAAAACAGATAAAGGATCAATTTAATACTGGAGGATTCATTATTCAGCATTTGTATAGAATTTACCATTTAAAGAGATTTAAATCTGTTTCAAGGTATTAACAACCTTCCAGTGCATATAATGGTATTGGCTACACTTTTAAAACAAGGAATTTGTATTTCTTCACCTTTTAAATAAGGAAACTGAGGCAAAAAGTTATGTGGCAGTTTAAAATTTGCCCATAAAAACACTTTTCCCTTTGGTTGAAGGTTCATTCATTTGAAGTGAATTACCTATTCTCGGGAGTCCCATGATAGCCTTAGCTAGGGTAATTTATTTCCAAGAAGGGAGTACTTTGCTTTTAAGAGGAAACATTTTTACTTATTGTATTGTAGAATTGTGTCTGTTACTAATATAATAAGAAATATATATCCTGACTACACTAGCATTAAGCCTAATACTGTGTTCTGCTTTTTCTTACCAGATGTTTTATAGTTTGTAAGTGCATTAAAGAAGATTGATAAACCTCATAAACTTATATATAAACCTATCAGTAAAGGATTATAGAGAGGAAATTCTACTTCACTTTGGAATACATGTAAGGTTTTGACCAAAGTTTTTGCTCTACTTTTACTTGTTCCCATTTATAAGAGAACTATTTTTATCCTATGTTTTGCAGCACTTATGTTTACACTAAGAAAGAGAAATATATGCAAAGTTTTTAACCAAGTTCTTCCAGTGACTCAGCTATAATTAAAACATTCTGTACCTCAGATTTTTTATTGATGTTTAAAAATGAAGTCTACTACAGATCAAAACACAGAACCCAGAGATAAATGATCCTCATATTCTCATCTGATTTTTGACAAAAATAAAAATATACACTTGGGAAAAGAATCCCTGTTCAATAAATAGTGTTGGGAAAATCTGATAGCCACATTTAAAAGCCTGAAACAGGATCCACACCTCTCACCACTCCCAAAATTTAGCTCACAATGAATAAAAGGCCTAAATGTAAGACAGAAAATGATAAGAATCCTAGAAGAAAGTGTTGGAAAAGCTCTTGTAGATATTTGCCTAAGCAAAGAATTTATGAAGAAGACCCCCAAAGCAATCTCAGCAACAATAAAAATAAACAAATGAGACCTGATTAAGTTAAAAAGCTTTTTCACAGCCAAGGACACCATCAAAAAGGCAAATAGACAACTCACAGAATGCAGAAAATAGCCGCACGCTGCATACCTGATAAAGGACTGAGAACCAGAATTGACAAAGAACTCAAGCAAATCAGCAAGAAACACATAAGAAATCCTATTAAACAGTGAGCAAAAGGCATGAACAAAATGGTATGCCTCAGACGTCTGTCAGTAGACATTAGGTTATTGCAGTATATTGATGTGAGGAAATACAATACAGCAGTGAAAACTGTATTTGAATCATATTCAGCTACATCAAGAAATCTAATAAGCAGATTTATTACTATGTTTAAATATTTTTTAAAAAGTGAGCCATAAGATAATACAGCATGAATCCAGTACAGTATGAGTTTATACATGCAAATTGTAAAAACTGTTAGCATAAGGACTATCTTCTTAAGAGATTCATACTAAATTTATAACATTATAAATTTCAGAAAAGTCATGATTAATACAGTATTTTGGATTGTGATTATGCCTGAAGGAGAAGGAAAGCAATGCCATCAAGGAGATACATGCAGATAATTACTAAGGAACCATGGAAAGTGCTATATTTGAACTTGTGTTTTGATAGCATATGGATTTATTATATTAACATCATAAGCTATAAATGGATATGTATGTGTATATATATAACTATATAGTTCATATATAGTGCATTCCATATTTCATAACAAAATTGATTTACATTCAACATATGTATAATCTTACTTAAGAAAAAGAAGAAAAAGTTGGCAAAAGCAGCAATTATAAAAGTAGCCACATATTATTGAAGGGATTCATTTATTTTGGTGTGTAGTTTGAGCTATTATTCCAAATCTATCTGATGTAGGACTCTAGGGAGGTTTATCTTAGTTCTAGATTTTAGTTAATTGGATTTGCCCTATGTTGGGGTGGGGTGAAGAATAAATAAGTAAATATATTGAGGTTCTTGAGCCACATAACACTGGCTCCCAAAGTAACACATGTGCGTAAAGAGCTATTCCTAAATACAGAATATGACACTGTGGCTTGAGTTCTTTGAGGAAGAGTAGTAAGAGAGAAAAGCCACTGTAACATGACATTAGAAGTTCTTATTTCACTGGAGAATACTACGAATATTACTCTTATTAGTAGCAGTCCTTCACTTTTTGAAACTTTTACTGTTTGCATATCATTATGTTGCATAACAATCAACAAGTCCTTTTTCAAAAAATGACATTTGAAAATTCTAATCATTGTCCTTTTTCATTTTTTTTAAATTATTAAATCATAGCTGTGTACATTAATGCGATCATGGGGCACCATACACTGGTTTTATAGACTGTTTGACACATTTTAATCATAGCTGTGTACATTAATGTAATTGTGGTACACTGTGCTGGTTTTATATACAATTCGAAATACTTTCATGAAACTGGTTAACATAGCCTTCATGGCATTTTCTTAGTTATTGTGTTAAGACATTTATATTCTACACTTAGTAGATTTAGCATGTACCCTTGTAAAATGCACCATAGATGTGGTTCCACCAATTGCCTCCCTCCCCCTATCCTTTCCCCTCTGTTTCCCCTCCCCCTCTTTACCCTTCATCTTGGCCTTTAGTTGGGTTATAGCATTCATATGGAAGTGTGAGTATTTATAACTGGTTTCATAGTAGGGCTGAGTACATTGGATACTTTTTCTTCCATTCTTGAGATACTTTGCTAAGAAGAATATGTTCCAGCTCTATTCGTGTAAACATAAAAGAGGTTAAGTCTCTGTCTTTTTTTAAGGCTGCAAAATAGTCAATGCTGTACATATACCACAATTTATTAATCCATTCATGGATTGATGGGCACTTGGGCTTCTTCCATGACTTAGGTATTATGAATTGAGCTGCAATAAACATTCTGGTGCAAATATCTTTGATATTATGCGATTTTTGGTCTTCTGGATATATACCTAGTAGAGGAGTTGAAGGATTGAATGGCAGGTCTTTTTTTTTAGATCTCTAAGTGATCTCCAAACGTCTTTCCAAAATGAACATACTAGTTTGCATTCCCACCAGCAGTGCAGAAGTGTTCCCTTTTCTCCACATCCACGCCAACATCTCTGGTCTTGGGATTTTGTGATATGGGCTAATCTTACTGGAGTTAGATGATATCTCAAAGTAGTTTTGATTTGCATTTCTCTAAT
>CAUYPK010068688.1:0-19194 GCA_963574355.1 Loris lydekkerianus
AGAATAGAGAACCAAGAGATGAATCCAGCTACTTACCGTTATTTGATTTTTGACAAGCCAATTAAAAACATTCAGTGGGGAAAAGATTCCCTATTTAACAAATGGTGCTGGGTGAACTGGCTGGCAACCTGTAGAAGATTGAAACTGGACCCACACCTTTTACCATTAACTAAGATACACTGTCACTGGATAAAAGATTTAAACTTAAGACACGAAACTATAAAAATACTTGAAGAAAGTGCAAGGAAAACTCTTGAAGGAATCGGCCTGGGTGAATATTTTATGAGGAGGACTCCCCAGGCAATTGAAGCAGTATCAAAAATACAACCAAGAACATAGTAAGTAAAGCAAGAAGACAGCCCTCAGAATGGGAGAAAATATTTGCAGGTTATGCCTCTGATAAAGGTTTTAATAACCAGAATCCACAGAGAACTCAAACGTATTAGCAAGAAAAGAACAAGTGATCCCGGTGGGCAGGGGACTTGAAGAGAAACTTCTCTAAAGAAGACAGACGCACGATCTACAAACACATGAAAAAAAGTTTATCATCCTTAATCATCAGAGAAATGCAAATCAAAACTACTTTGAGATATCACCTAACCCCAGTAAGAGTAGCCCACATAATAAAATCCCCAAACCAGAGATGTTGGCGTGGATGTGGAGAAAAGGGCACACTTCTACACTGCTGGTGGGAATGCACACTAATACGTTCCTTCTGGAAGGATGTTTGGAGAATGCTTAGAGACCTAAAAATAGATCTGCCATTTGATCCTATAATTTACTAGGTTTATACCCAGAAGACAAAAAGTCACAATATAACAAAGACATCTGTACCAGAATGTTTATTGCAGCCCAATTAATATTTGCTAAGTCATGGAAGAAGCCCCAGTGTCCATTGACACAATGTACATATACATTGTGGTACATGTATACCATGGAATATTATGCAGCCTTAAAGAAAGATGGAGACTTTACCTCTTTCATGTTTACATGGATGGTGCTAAAACATATTCTTCTTAGCAAAGTATCTCAGGAATGGAAGAAAAAGTATCCAATGTGCTCAGCCCTACTATGAAGCTAATTTATAGCTTTCACATGAAGGCTATAACCCAACTATAGCACAAGAATATAGAGAAAGGGCCACGGAAGGGGAAGGAGGGTGGAGGGTAAGGTGGACGGAGGGTAATGGGTGGGGCCACACCAATGCACCATGCATTCTAAGGTGCATCTTAGAATGGGTACAGGAGAAACTTACTAAATGCAGAGTAGAAATGTCTACATACAATAACTAAGAAAATGCCATGAAGGCTACTTTGAACAGTTTGATGAGAATATTTCAGATTGTATGTGAAACTAGCACATTGTACCCCTTGATTGCACTAATGTACACAGCTATGATTTAACAATAAAAATAAAATAAAAATCCAAATAGTATGTTCAATTCAATTTAAATCAATAAATGATAAACATTAGACATACTCTATGAAGAAAAAAAAGTAGAGACAAGGCCTAACCAGCCACACCACCCCCAGCTCAGCTTCAACAATTACCATCTACAGCCTTCCTCAGTCCTCTCAACTAGATTATTTTGAATCAAATGCAAGATACTTCATGGGTAAATATTTTAATTTGTATCATTAAAATATAAGGATTAAAAAGAATTCTCAATGCTATTATCACACCTGTAATTCCCTCCCAGGATTTTTTAATATCATCATATAATCCAATTGCTTTATGAATTTTTTAAGTTTAGTTGAATCCGAGTCTCAGGTCCATGCTTTGAAACTGGTTGGTAACTCTTTCGTCTGTCTATCTATCTGTATATATGTGTCCTTACTGAGATATAATACATATTCCATACAATTTACTCACTTAACATGTACAATTCAAGGGTTTTTAGTATAGTCACAGAGTTGTGCAACCCTCACCACTGTGGATTTTATTTTTTTATTTTTCTCTTTTTTAAAAAACTTTATTGAAATTAATATGAGGGTACAATTATTATTAATTTTTTTTTTTTTTTTTTTGCTGTTTATGGCCAGGGCTGGGTTTGAACACACCACCTCTGGCATATGGGGCCGGCGCCCTACCCCTTTGAGTCACAGGAGCCGCCCCCATGAGGGTACAATTATTAGGTATGTTGTTCTCACTTCCAGGGTAAAGTTCCATTTGTACTAAAATGGAACCACTGTGAATTTTAGAACATTTTCATTACTCTCCCCCCCAAACACAAACACCTGTAAATGTTAGTGATCATCTTTAGTCTTTTTAACCTTATTCTCTTTCTCTCCCCACTTTCCCTCTCCCCTTCTCTTTTCCTTGCAATTGATTTCCTGTAGGTGATCTTTTTTTTTTTTTTTTTTTAGTATTGCCAAATGTATTTAATTTGTAGACAGTGACTTAAAGTTGGAGAAATGTTAATCTTCTTTTATCAGACCATTGGAAACAATCACATGTTTGTTATTTTTCATGGGTAAAATTTAAATGACAAAAATAAAATCTTACATATGATCAAATGATGTATTACTTTTTCTTTTCACTATCCCATCTCAAAGTCTGGTTTAAAATCAAAGGTCTTCTCAAATATGGATTTTCACTTCCAATGTGATCACCTTTCCTTAGTAAGAGTTGACCATGTTCTGTCCAGGACACAAAAGCTATATTCCCTCCTCCTGGATTATTTATTTAGTTTCACCTAATGTGCACAATGTGAGAGTGTTCAGCATACTCCCCAGATGAAGGGCTCAACTACAATTTGTACTTTACCTTGGAAATGAGACAATGTAACCTAAAAATTTGTACCCTTATATTAATTTGAAAACAAAAAACACTTTTGTGAAAATTATATCAGTTATTTAGAAGAAAGTGATCTGATTTTTAAGCTATTTTTTGCTAAAATGAAGGACATTTTTCTGTGAAGCTTAACATACACCATGGGTTTGTTGCATTTTAAAGAGGATGGTTCTGGCTCTCTTGCACACGCACTCTCTTACTCTTGCAACTTCCACTATGGCACCCTGCAGCAAGAAGACTCTTGCCAAATGATGAAACCTTGATGTTAGACTTCCTAGCCTCCAGAACCATAAAGAATAAATTTATTTTCTTTATAAACAAAAAATAATTTGTCTGTGGAGTGTCTCATGTCTGGATCTGTCTGACTGTAGTGTGTGGTGTTATCTAGCACGCTCTCCTAGCCCCAGTATTTCTCATGAACTGGCAGTTACACCAGGGGCTGACCAGGTTCAGGTTTGCATTTTCACAGGCACTGTGTCTTTCATCAAGAGTCACACACTATCTGATTGATAAGAGGTTGCAAAATAGATTTATTCTTTTATTTCTTCTTTATGTTATTTTTACTTGACAGGCTCGTATAAAGAGAAATCTCCCCCCATCAATATTAGGTTATCCTGAGGTACAATTTGTACAATTGATTCTTTTTGCTTCTTTACCAGTTTTTAGAAAAATACATTATTTTCCTAACAGCTTCCAACGATGACCAATGAGGTTTTCTTTTCCAATATCATTGTGAACTCTATGATTTTTAAAAACACATTTCACATGTTTTAACCCATTGCAGTTCTTATTACTTTTGCTGCTCTGATTGTCCCACCTTTGGCCAGTGAGAGCCTCTTCAGGCACATGGCCCTTTAGCACAACCAAGTAGTCCTTGGTAGGCCTACTTTCCTCATACAACAAAGTGTTTCTGGTTCATTCTGTATATTCCCTTCCCCTGTTATGGAATTAGACATTTCCCCAAGAAGCATGGGTTCATTTGAATGAGAACTGAAAGTCCATAGTCTAGGGCTGGGGACCCTAGCTGAGGCTGGTCCTTTCAGTGGAGAGAGCTAGGATATTCTTTTTATTTTTTTAAGAGAAAATACATTAGAGTTAAACTTTATATTTTCCAATTCAAATTTAGCATTACATCTAAACTTAACTTCTTTGATTCTTGAAATTTGCATCTCTTTTCTGCTGAAAATCTTGGTTCCTAATGGCATTAACATAATCGTATTTGCTCTATCTATTCAGAATAACAATGTCAACATTATTTCTAGCAATGTGATTACTGAGCACAGTTTAAGGTTTTATTTATTTAATAGTTACAGTTCAGAAGCCCTCAAAAGAATTTCCCTACGTACAGTTATTTCATGAATTTGATAAACAGCTAGGTCTATATGTTTAACTTGTTTTCAATTTTTTAGAGGTGGTTTTTTAAAATTGAATTTTGTTTTATAACTAGATAAAGCATATACATGGGTTCAAAGTCAATATTTTAAAAAAGAAATATTCAGAGGAGTTTCTCTCCTTGTTCCTTTGCTCTTCCCACAGGTAGCCTTGTTTTTTGTTTATTATTCCATTAAAAAATATTTAATACATGTGTATATGCGTGCATACATGTATACATGCATATTTATGGGCATATATGTGTAAGTAATTATGAAAGTATAATTGTATTTCCTCTTTATAAATAAACAGTGGGGGTATTATTAACACTTCCCTTCATCACTGAAGATTATTTTATGGTAGCAGGATGTAGAGATATTCCTAGGATAGTCCTTCCATCATGTGGGTCTTCCATGGTGCAATTATTTCCTTTTTTTTTTGAGTCAGAGTCTCACTTTGTTGCCCTCAGTAGAGTGCCATGGTGTCATAGCTCACAGCAACCTCAAACTCTTGGGCTCAAGTGATTCTCTTGCCTCAGCCTCCCTAGTAGCTGGGACTACAGGCACCCACCACAAGTCCTATTTTTAGAGATGGAATCTTCTCTTGCTCAGGCTGGTCTCGAACCCGTGACCTCAGGCAATCCACCCACCTCGGCCTCCCAGAGTGTTAGGATTACAGGTGTGAACCACCATGCCTGGCCTGGTGTAATTATTTAGGTTGCTTTTAATCTTTTGCTGTTATGAAAGGTGCTGTAGCGAATGGCTCATGTATTCGCCTTTCACATTTTTGCCAGTGTATCTTTGAGATAGGCTCCCAGAAGCGATTGCTGGGTCAAAGTGGGAATGCACACATAATTTTGCTAGATGGCATCAAGTTCCCCTCCGCAGGGCTGGAAGCATTTTGTACTATGTATTTCTATTCACAATATATGAATAGAATAATTCTCTCCTTTTCCCGATTCCCCATAGCT
This sequence comes from Loris lydekkerianus, assembly GCA_963574355.1. Classification (NCBI taxonomy): domain Eukaryota; kingdom Metazoa; phylum Chordata; class Mammalia; order Primates; family Lorisidae; genus Loris; species Loris lydekkerianus. The sequence continues at coordinate 5,135 of CAUYPK010068688.1, forward strand.
TTGCCAAGAGCACGTGCTGACAGAGGTAGATGGTTATCAATAGCTTTAGGTTATTTTATATTAATTCAATGGGAAGTCTTTCTGATGCACACTCTGGTTAAGAATATTTGCTTCTCAATGTTTCTCCACTGGTGAAAAGTCCAATCTGGATATAGCTTTAATTTGCATTTAAGACTAAATGCTAGGCTGAGCATTTTTTCATGTATTTGAGGACTATTTGCATTTTTCCTTTGTGAAGTGTCTATGTCTCTGGACCCCTTTCCCTGTCACGTGGTTGGTCTTTTATGTCTCTAGTTTTGAAGTCCTTTACTTACCATGAATATATAACACAGGGCGAGCACCCCTTTATCTGTTTTATAAGTTGCATGCATCTCTCTGGTTTGTTGTTTCTCTATCTTGCTTGTGTTTTTATTTTTGCCATTTGTTAAATTTATCTGTCATTCCTGTGTTGCTGCTGAATTTTGAGTCATTGTTGGGAAAGATTTCCCCACTCCTGGATTTTAGAGCCATTGGCATGTATTTTCTTTTAGTATTTATATGGTTTCATTTTTTACATTTGAAGCTCTGAGTCAGTTGGACTTTATCCAGGTGTATGGTGTGAGAAAAGAACACAATTTTATCATTCCCCATATGGCTTTCAAACAAGTTATTTAAAAATCCATCTTTCCTTGGTTGATTTGACGTGATGCCTCTGTCATATACTAAATTTCCACTTGTATTTAGATAAATTTCTGGATTTCCTCTTCTGCTCCCTTGGTCTTCCTGTCTTTTCATGTGCACAGCACACTTTATAACTTGTACAGGCTTTGTCATGAGTTTTGATATCTTGGTAGGCCCCACCTCCCTTCACTGCTTTCTCCTTCAGGCATTTCTTGGCTATTCTTGCTTGTTCTTTCGAATGAACTGGGTAACCAATTTATCTGCATACAGGAAAACACTGATGGCATTTTTATTGGGGTCGCCTTAAAGTTATAAATGAACTCAGGAAGGATGAATATCATTATGATGTTGAATCCTGCTATCCAAAACCAGTCTTCCCATGCGTTCTTGTCTACTGTGTTTTTCAGACAGTAGTATTAACCACATTTATATCTCATACTTTCCACCAACATTCATATGAGAGTACACACACACACACACACACTCACTCAGCTTTCTTTCTACCTGGTTACTAAACATGATACTCCCAGGCAAAGAGCAGCAAAAGGAGTAAGAGATCTGAGGGGCTGGGAAACACAGAGGTTGAATTCACTGATGTTGAGACCTTACCTGCTAGAAGCAAGGCTCTCATCAGGGCACTTTGGCTAACAGGCTGTCATGGATAGAGCCCAACCCAGAGAGAGGGGCTCTTGGAATGAGGCTGTTTGGGGTTGGGGACTTAGGCCTCTGCCAAGAGGACATGTACTGGGTGTTTTTTTGCGACATGGGAGCCTAGCATATGCCTAGCAGCCATATACTGTGTGTGGAAGCTCTGGTCCACCCTTTTCACTGCGACCGTGTGGAGGCTGCTCACATCTTCCTCCCCTTATCACCAGACGCAGGGGATGTGGGAGGAGTGCCAAGCCACCAGCCAGGTAGGAGCTGAGCAACTCAGCGTTGCCCCCAGGGACCCAGACATACATACTCAGAGATGTTGAGGGCCAGGGCTGTCCAGTAGGCTTCCATGGGGGCTGTCACCACTGCATCAAACAACACCTCTTGCACCAGCTCTTCATCACCTGGTGGTAAAGGCAAAGGGGGCCAGGCCAGGATTAGGAACTCGGCTCACCTGCCCTTTGAAGCCCAGGGAATGTGATGTGTGGACAAGGTGTGTCTGCCTCTGGAACATGTACAGTCACCTGTGTAGGCCTGAGGAGGTTGCCTCCCCTGCCTGTTTCCCTCTCTCAACATTTCAAAAATAATGTGATACGTAGAGAAATGAATGATATCCTGGGCTCTTTTCGGTTCTAACATTCTGTGAGGTTGGGAGAATCCCTCCCTCAGTGAGGTCAGGCCAGGGTCTACTCAGCCTCCTATTCTGCTCCCTGACTGTCAGGGCTCGTGGCTTTTTCTTGATCCTGTGAACTTGACCCTGCCAAGCTCCCGCTTGCCTCACAGCTGCCACACATGCTGGTCCCTTGGCCTGGATGCTTCCCCCCTTTTGAATAGGTGGCTCTTCCTTTCCTCTGTCTCTTTTAAAAAAAACATTATTTACTTTTATTGAGGTAATTAAGGTAACGTTCACTTAACACAAAAGGAACCGATTTAAATATGCAATTCAATGGCATTTAGTACACTCACAGTGTTCTCACATGATTCCAGCACCCCCAGAGGAGAGCCCGTTAAGCCCACTGGTGGCTCCTTTGTATCCTTAGCACAGTGATGGCACTGCACAGAGGTGGCTTGCCTTAGCCGCCCCATTTCTAATGATCTGCACAACCTGCATTTACGTACACACACACACACACACACACACACACATGCTTCCTTGCCTATTGTATTGTCTGCTTTCTCCCCTAGGTTATAAGTTCCATGAGGGCAAAGGCCTTGTCTGGGTTTTTTTCTGCAGCTCAGGGCCTACCCCAGGGCCTGGCACAGAGGACATAACCAGTACAGATCTGGCGATGGAATTAGTGTGTGAACAACTGAGTGTCAGTTGTCCAGCATGGAAGGTAGAGTGTTCTTGTGAGGGTGGCACTTTTGCGAGAGGATAACCTGCTCCTTGCTCAGGGTGTGGCCCACTGGCTCACCAATTGCATCGGGTGCAGGGAAGCGTAAAGGCCGCCCAAGGACCCTGCTTGGAAAACACGCAGAAGCCACAGGCTTTACGGGGCCAGGGCTTCAGGTGCCGAGTGTCAGATGCTTGCCCAGGGGGTCACTTCCAGGGGCAATAGGGACAGAGCTGACAGCCAGGTGGATTGCCTGAACGGGGCTGTCTTCTGGGTCTCAACAGTGGTCGAGTGATAGAGGCTGAAAAAAGACCTCAGTCCCCAATATGGCTGGCTCTGAGTTTTGCTTTGAGGCCCTTCCTGTCTGTAAATGGCCTTGTTCTCCAGGGATTGGACTGTGTGGCAATAGGTCTGAGCTGCAGGGTCCCACAGCAAAAGCCCCTGTGGGTGCCGGCACTCACACTCAAGGGCTGGGTCCTCCTGGGTCAGGAAGCGGACCACGGCCTCCAGCTGGCTGAGCTTCCGGTGGTCTGGGTCAATATCTGTGATGCAGTAGATCCTGGAACCAGGGGAGTCAGTGTCACCTGGAAAACTCCCACCGGTCTCCTCCCACCCTCCTCCATGCTTACCAGTCGCTGGCCAGGCTTAAGTCCGGATGGAGCAGGTCGTGCAGGCCTAAAACAGAGCCCACACTCAGGGTGCTGCGCATGAGGCCAGACCCAAGTGTGCAGATACCCTCCCAGTGAGCTTTAAAGGGAGGATGGGCTTCTGTTCCTCCTCATTCAAGCACGAGGGCTGCATGGGTCCTGCCTCTGTGCGTATGTCCCCTGCCTCTGGAATGGCCTTTTCTTCTCCTTGCCTCATGTCCAAGTCCCACCCTTGCTTCAAGGCTCAGGACAATGCCATGCCTGCAATGGCCCGGGGCTATCCTGTCCTGCTCCTCAGCTCTGGTGTGTCCCCATGCTTCTGTCAGAGGGTGGCTCCTTGAGGAAGCCCCATCCAATTCCTCCCAGCACCTCCCGCAAGAGGAGCTGATACTTTGCAGCCAGCGATTTCAGCTGTGTTGGCTTCATTGTGGCTCAAGGGCCATTGGAAGTGAGCCCTGAGGTGAACCTGCCTGTCATGTGCCTGGGCACCTCAGCCGGCATGGAGCCTGCCCTGACCATGCGTCAGTGCGTGCTGTGGGCTGGTGAACCAGGAGCAGACGCCCCATTGTCACCTCTGCCGAGCTCAGAAACAAAGAGGTGCTCAATCCAGGTCTTGTTCAATTGCGGGAAAAGATGACAGAAAGGCCAACAGGGCACCTGTGGAGCCCTAAAGGGACGACTGCTCTGACACAGACACAGGCCCATAGCTGAAGGGAGAGCTCCTTCCCCACAGAAGCCCAGGTGACTCTGGGGGACCACTGGCCTGTCCCAGCCGCAAAGTGGGTAAAGGGTAGCCCCCTCTGTCCCCTGGGAGGATGTGCCCCAGGAATGTCTGGAGAAGGAAGGGTAGCAAGGAAGAAGGCCCCATGGAGGCCAAGCAGGTGGCGAAGGACTGAGAAGGGGAGTTTGGGCATAGGGGTTCCAGGAGAGCACATGGCGGGCTGCTGACCCCAGGTGTGCCGGAGAGGGGACCTGCCCAGGACAGCTTCCAGAAAGGAGTTGTCTAATCATGTCCGAGAGCAGGTTGAGGAGCTCTCTGAGGGCAGGCCTTGAGGGGCATGCAGGACACACAGGAAGAGGGGACGTCCAGACAGCCCCCGAAGGTCTATTAGCAGTAGTGTGGTCAGAGATGGCATTTCTACAAAGATCCCTCTGGCTGAAGTTTGGAGACAGAAAGGGACAGGGGGACCAGTTAGAGGCCATTCTGATTGTCCAGGAGAGGGGATGGCAGAAAGGCATGGCGGTGACAGTAAAGGGAGCGCGGGCGGGGTGGGTGGCCACACTGTCCAGGCACTTTCTGAGACAGCCCTGGCCCCTGGACATAGGTTGGGGTCTTTCAGTGTGCTCAGGCAGCGGTGGGGGGAGCCTTCTCTTTCTGCTGCCATCTCCTGCCCTCTCTCTGGGGTTCAACTCCCATACACTCCTGGTGTGGGTCGAATTATGTCTTCCAAAAGATGGGAAGTTGAAGTCCTGACCTCTGGCACCTGTGAAGGTGATCTTCTTTGGAAAAAGGATTTGGCAGACTTAATAGAGTTAAGACAAGGTTGTTAGAGTGGGCCCTGATCCCATATGACTGGTGTCCTCTGAAGAAGGGAAAGCAGGGGTGCAGCCGGAGGCAGCCGAGGGGAGAGGGCTGCATGACGGAGGGAGGGACTGAAGGGGTGGCCAGCCTGCCAGAGAATATTTTTCTATCGTAAGCTACCAAGTTCACGGCATCTTGTTACAGCAGCCTTAGCAAACAAATACAGGTTTGCCCCTCACTCTAAGTGGCTGCTATCAAGCCAGATGGAGAAGCTGTCCCCACCCAGAGTCCCAGGAGATCCACGGTTCTGCCACACTGTCCACAGTGCGTGGTGCAGACCCACCTTCTTCCACAGACGTGTTCCCCAGGAGGATGAACTCCCCGTGGCCCTGGGACAGCACCACACCTAGGCTGTGGGGGAAGGAGAGAGTATGCTCAGTCCAAGCCAGCCAGTCTCCCACCCCTCCTGCCCATCACAGCTCCAAGTTTCTGAGCTGTGACACCCTTGGACTCCCTTCCCTGGACCCATAGCCATCCCCTCCAGAACCCAGGGACCCAGTGTTTCTTCCTCAGAAGGGCCTGGAGGCTCCACAGATCAAGAGCCCTCTTAGCACATGTTTTCATCAGGGCCACATCTCCTGAGCCTCGGGGCACATTTGAGACCTGAAGTGTAAAAAGGTCCCTGTGCCAGGGTATCCCCCAGGAGGAGACTCCTCCCTCACCACTCCCTGCCTGGTGGGTCCTGCCACACCTTCTTCCCCTGGGGAGCATAGGTTCTGAATCTTGGCTGAATATCTGAACCACACAGGGGTTTAAATTCTGCTTAAATTAGTATGTAGGAGGCGTGGGCATTGGCAGTCAGGGACAGGGACCAGGGCTTTTGGAGAAATGAGATGATTGAGAGTCAGGGACCATTTGTTTCCTAATCTGTATAAGACCTTTCTAGAGTCAAATATTTATATGGTTAGACAGAACCTAAGAGATCTTCAAATTTGATCTTTCCATCTTTCAAGAAGGCACTACTTTAAGATTTTTAAGTGGACTAAGTCATTTCATCCTCACACCACCACCAAGACGTAGCTACTATTGTCAGCCCCATTGTACAGATGATAAACTTGAGGCAGAGAGACATTGTATACCTTGACTAAGGTCACATGGCCTATGAGTGGTGGAGCTGAGATTCAAATCTAGGCAGGTGTAGAACTGACCACTAGGCTACACTGGCAAAGCCAGTCTCCATCTCGGGTATCCTGAATGCTGACCTGGGTCTGTTGCTGTTTCCACAAAATTGCTAAAACTATCATAAATATGAGTGGTTGGTATCCACCTTCCACACACTCCTCCCCACTGCAAAAACAGCATGGGTCCCTCACCTGAAAGGGGTGTCACTGATGTCTGTGAAGAAGTAGTCATTGGTCAGGAAAAGTACTCGCTTCTGAAAGAGCAGACAAGGTCAGAGTACTTGCTGGAGAGAAGGGCTGCCCGGCCCCTGCCTCTCCCCCAGAGCCTTTGGGGTTTTCACCACCTCCGTCCACTTCTTTTTTCCCCCTTCCCTTAACTGACCACCGAGACACCTCATCTTATTGACATCAGGGGCAGATCATTGCAAGGGCCAGCAAACCATAGCCCTTTGCAGATGGCCTGGATTTAGGGACCAGAGTCTGCCCATCATGATTTCTTAGCCACATGCAGCATTGAGCATTTGAAATGTCCTGCCAAGGAACTGAATTTTCAAATTTTACTTAATTTTAGTGCACTTAAGTTAAGACTTAGGTAGCCAACGTGGGTAGTGGCTACTGTGTTCAGCAGTGCAGATATATGTAGATGATGACTCTGAGACTCCTATAGGGTCAGAGAGGAGACGGTCAGCTGGTGCTAAAACCTGGACCCCAGAAGTATACAATCCACTGACAGCTTCCTGGCCCTCCAAGGCAGCCAGAGGAGAGTGGGGCACCGTTCCCCTCCACTGTAACTTCTCTCTCTGCCGTGTACCCTTTACAACTTCCGTTTCCTTTCAAAGCCTTTTAGATTTTGGTTTAATTTGTACAAATTAGGGTATCAGATAGTGCACCGAGTGACTAAAGATGTGGCCGGGTTGGACAGCCCGGATGGAGCCCAGCTCCACCGTTTCCAAGCTGTGTACTTTTGGGCAAATCACTTCACTTTTCTAGGCACCTGTGTTCTCATGTGTCATCAGTATAAACATCAGTTTCTTGCATAAGGCCACGGTGAGGGTGTGTTCTGGGTTCTGAAGTTCTGTGGCTTGTCCTCTCCTTTGACGCAAGTTCATGTCACCGGGAAAGCCACCTTTTGTAGTTGGTTCAGGACCTGTTCTGATTCCTTTCACTTCTTCCTGACTTTTCTTTTCATTTTGGAAATTGGAGCAAGATGTTGAAAGGGACACACAGAGAAAGGACAGCAAAGGAAAAGAAAGCTTACTTTCCCTAGGAAACTGGCTTTAGATCAAAACACTGTCCTCAAAACTGGATGTGTCCCTTTGCAGTGCCCTCCCACCCCTGATCAGCCAGAGCCTCTCCGTAGTCTCCCTCCATCACAGCAGTCACAGGGTGTCCTTGGAGTGGACATCTGGGGGAGTGGAGGTGGGCCCTGTGCTCCAAGGTGGGGCTGGCTTGAGCATCAGACCTGAGATTACCTTGTAAATTTTGTCCTCTTTTTTTTTTAATTTTAAAAAGGGTAAAATGCACTGATCTTAAGTGAATCATTCAATTAATTTTGATACACGTATCAGCCGTGTAATTACCACCCAATGAAGACATGGGACATTGGATCCTCTGCAGTCTCATGGCCTGCCCCCTTCTGGTCACAGCACCCTCCACAGGCAAACTCAGTCCTGGACTGGGTCACCATAGATGGCTTGGCCTGTTCTTAGAGTACATGCTCTTTGTTGAGCAGAAGTCAACATACTTCTGCTCAACATAACATTGTTACGGTGCGTATCAGTAGTTTGTTGCTTCTGCTGCTGAGCAGTATCCCACGGTATGGACACAGCACAGTTTGCTTCTGTATTCACCTAGTGATGGATATTAGGGGTGTTTCTAGTTTGGGACCAGACTGAATAAAGCTGCTGTAAACATTCTGGAACAAGTCTGGACATGTGTTTTCACTTCTCTTGGCAAATACATAAGAATGGAATTACTGGATCATATGGTAAATTTATAGTATTTACCTTTATTTAAAAACTCTCAAAGTTGTTCTACCATTTCATACTCCCACTAGTAATATATGAGAATTCTAATTTCTCCACATCCTTTTTTTTTTTTTTTTTGAGACAGAGTCTCACTATGTTGCCCTTGGTTGAGTGCTGTGGCATCACAGCTCACAGCAACCTCACACTCTTAGACTCACGCAATTCTCTTGCCTCAGCCTCCCAAGTAGCTGGGACTACAGGCACCCACCAGAATGCCTGGCTAATTTTTTGTTGCAGTTGTCAGTGTTGTTTAGCAGGCCAAACTGGGTTTGAACCCGACAGCCTGGTGTATGTAGCTGGTGCCCTACCTATTGAGCTACAAGCGCTGCCTCCATTTCTCCACATCCTTGTCAGCACTTGGTGTTGTTAGTCTTTTAAGTTTTAGACATTATAGAGGGAATTAAATGGAATCTTGTTGTAGCTTTAATTCATATTTCCCTGGTGACTAATTCTGCTGAGCATCTTTGCATATCTTCCTTGGTGAAGTGTCTGCTCTAGTACTTGGAGCATTTTTTATTGGGTTGCTAGTCTTTTTGCTGGAGTTCTTGATGTGTTTTGGATACAATCTGTCTTTGCTTTTTCATTTTCTTTCTAGTGCCTTTTGATGAGCAGCTTTTTGCTCTTGACAAGTACAGTTTAGCAAATTTTATTTTATATTTAGTGCTTTTTGTGTTTTTGTCTAAGAAATCTTTGCATAACCTCAGGTGGAGAAGATTTTCCCTATGTTTTCTTGTGAAAGCTTTATAAAAGTTTTAGCTTTTACATTAAAGGTATAATCCATCAAAAAATTACTTCTTGTGTGTGGTGTGAGCTACGGCTCAACGTTTCCCCCCTAATCATTTATCCAGTTGTTCTAGCACCATTTGTTGAAGAGAATTTCCTTACTGCACTGATTTGCATAGGTGTCTTTGTTAAAAATCGATTGACAATATATATGTAGGCTATTTCTGGATTCTCTGTTCAGTCTCATTGATTTATTTCTCTTTCCTTTGTCAGCACCACCCTGCTTGGTTATTCTGGCTTTACTGAAAGTTTTGAAATCAGGTACTATCAATTGCCCAAATTTGTTCTTCTATTTCAAGACAGTTTTGGCTATTCTAGGTCTTTTATATTTGCATATAAATTGTAGAATCATGTTGTCTGTTTCTAAAAGTCTGTTCAAATTTTTATTGGAATTGTGTTGAATCTAGAGATGGATTTGAGGAGAATGGACATCTTAGCAATATTGATCTTACAACCCATAAACATGGGTTTTCTTTCTATTTATTTAATGTTGATATTCTTTCAGCAATGTTGTTCTATTATTTTTGGTGTAGAGGTCATATATAACTTTGTTTACCTTATTACTAAATATTTTATTTTACTTGAGGCTATTGTAATTGCAACTTAAAAATAATTCTAGTTCCTAATCGTTTGCTGCTACATATAAAAATAAAATTAGTTTTTATAAATTTGTGTTCTGTGAACTTGATAAACTTAGCTATTAGTTCTAATAATTGTTTTGTAGATTCTTAGGATTTTCTGTGCAAACAATAATCTTGTCCATGAATGAAGACAGCATTCCTTCTTCCTTCCTTATCTTTGTGCCTTTTATTTTGTTTTCTTGCTTTCTTGCACTGGGGCCCTTTAGTACAATGCTGAATAGAAGTGCTCAGGTGATGTCCTTGCCTTGTTCTCAATTTTAGGGAGAAAGTTAAATATGCTACTGTTAAAAATTAGCTTTTGGTTTTTCATAGATGCTTTTCATCATATTGAGGAAGTTTTCTTCTACTCCTGGTTAAATTTTGTCCAATTCTCTTTCAACATCATTCTTGGGATAGCCTCACTCTGTGCTATCATTGTCAAATATTTTATACTTACACACATTATAAACCCTACACTACAATGTCAAAACTTTTGCTCTAAATAGTTGTCTTTTTGAGAAACTAAGAGAGTAATGAAAGTCTTACATTAACCCATGTTATTTACCATTTCCAGAATGGTTCATTCTCTCCTGCAGTTCTCAGTTTCCGTCTAGTGTCATTTTTCTTCAGCTAGAATAATTTTCTTAAGCATTTCTTATAGTACAGTCTGTTTGTGATGAAACTCCTGTTTTCGTTTTATCTTAAAATGGCTTTATTTCACATTCTTTTTTTTTTTTATTTTTTTGAGACAGAGCCTCAGGCCGACGCCTTGGGTAGACTGCTATGGTGTCACAGCTCACAGCAACCTCCAACTCCTGGGCTTAAGCTAATCTCTTGCCTCAGCCTCCCAAGTAGCTGGGACTACTTTAAAAATTTTCGGACTACTTGTCACCCTCTTCCTCCCCTCCCGGCTCCCCACCCATGACGTTGCTGCCACCGCCACCTCTACCGTTGCCTCCATGTGGGGCCCACCCACCTATTACTCACAAGAGCACACACACAGCTCGTTCACTCTCATTCACTGGACTCCCTCTCCACTGAGCCCTGGCCCGGGCAACCGAAACTACTGGACCAAGTGCTGCCTAGATTGCAGGAGCCTCCCGGTGACCTGGCACAACCCACCTCTGGCCCCTGAACCCTCGGCTCCTGCCCACACAGTCACCACTGGGGAGGAAGATCTCGAGGTAAGAACAGCGCCACGACCTACGATCAGCACCCACCTGGACCTCTGTAAGAGCTGCACTGTGACCCACGACCCATAACCGGTGCCCGCCCGGACTTCCAGAAGAGCTGCGCTGGCCCAGACCTCTGTAAGAGCTGGGCTGCGACCTGTGCCTGCCCGACTTACATACCAGTGGTGCTACGACCTGCACCCGCGGGCCTCTGCATTCCCTGACCAGGTATTCTAGGAGCTGCGCCACCCCGTGTCCTGCCTCCTGTACCCTCCCTACCTCCACACCAGCCCACTTGTCTGGCCAGGGACTCTGGTAGCTGTGTGCCTTCGGGAGCCCTCCCTGCCTCTGCGCATAGCCCTTTTCCTGGCCAGAGACTGCTGGAGACTTGGGCCCTCTGTGCTAAAGTCAATGGGCGCCAGGCACCCCCAGAAATGTGTACACCATCCCCTGCCCTGTTGCTGGATCTGGGTGTGTCACACTCCAGAGCTGCTTCCACAACCAGAACTCCCTGGCTGGGGCAGCCCCAAAGAAACTAAACAGGGTCAATCCCTACAAAGATCCAGCAACAATAGAGTGATCCTGCTGGGGTCTAATCTTGGAGACCTCCCCAACTCTGAGGACGGCCAGAGGCAACAGTGAAAAACAATCATGAGGATAAATCAACAGAAAAACTCTGGTAATAGAAATAATCAGAGTAGATCAACTCCCCCAAGGAACAATGGGGCAGACACAGCACAAAATCCCATGCACAAATAGCTGAGATGTCAGAAATCGAATTCAGAATCTGGATAGAAAATAAGATTGAACTAGAATTCTAAGCAGGAACCCAAAAGGTGTCTCAAGAATTCAACTAATTCAAAGACCAAATGACCAAAGATTTTGACACATTGAGACAATAAGTTGCAGCCCCCAAAGATCTGAGAAACACAGTAGAATCCCTCAGTAACAGAATGGAGCAAGCAGAAGAAAGGATTTATGACATTAAAGACAAAGCTTTCCAACACTCCCAAAGTCTCAAAGAGGAAGAGAAATGGAGGGCAAAAACAAATCACTCTCTCAGAGAGCTCTGGGATAATTCGAAGAAAACCAACATTCATCTTATAGGAATTCCCAAAAGCGATGAAGTGGCTTCACAAGGCACAGAGTCTCTTCTCCATGAGATTATGAAAGAGAACTTTCCAGAAATGCCAAGATATTCTGAAATTCAGATAGCAGACAGTTTCAGAACTCCAGCACGACTCAACCCGAATAAGACATCCCCCAGACACATCATAATCAATTTCACTAAAGTTAATATGAAGGAGAAAATTCTGAAAGCAGCCAGACGAAAGAAAATCATTACGTACAAGGGGAAGAATATCAGAATAACTGCACATTTCTCTGCTGAAACCTTTCAAGCTAGAAGAGGATGGTCATCAACATTCAATCTCCTAAAACAAAATCACTTTCAACCCAGGATGCTGTATCCAGCTAAACTGAGTTTCATTTATGATGGAGAAATTAAATACTTTAATGACATTCACATGTTGAAGAAATTTGCCACAACTAAACCAGCTCTGCAGGATATTCTCAGACCTATCCTCCATAAAGACCATTGTAATCCTCCACCACAAAAGTAAACCCACCTAGAAAAATTAATTTGATCAAATTCCAACTTTCACAGTTGCAAAAGTATTAAAGATGTCCACTGGACTCTCAAAAAGCTTATCAATATTCTCAATTAATGTGAATGGTTTAAATTGTCCTCTAAAGAGGCACAGGTTGGCTGACTGGCTACAAAAACTCAAGCCATGAGGAGATTAAAGATGGCGGCCGAGTAACAGCTTCCCTGTAACTGGGCAAGGCGAGTCTGGGGAGACAAGACTCCAGGCATCTCTGGCTGGTTGGATCTGCCTATAATCATCTCTTTGAGGATACAGGGAGCCAGCAAGGGACTTCTAGACCCCAAGAGGAGGACAAAAACAGTGGAAAACTGGCAAGTGGTTGCGCGTGTTTGATCGACCTAATCATGCCAGCAACCATAAGTACAAGGAGCAGTTAGATTGCAAACCAGAAAGGCCTTACCTGTGAATTGTTTTGGTGTTCTTGGACTTGGCACTCAATTGAACTGCCTTGGGGAGAGCTTGAACAGGAGTGTGGAGAACTTTGGGCATTGTCTGGGGCCCCAGACTGAGCCACTGAGCTGGGTGCAGGAAGCCATTGGAAAGAACTGCCCCGGCAAGCTCCGCCCTCAGGGTCCTAGAGCAAGGATCGGGCGGGACAAAGTAACCTAGTGACTGAGCAGCCTAAAGGCGGGGACTGAGCTGCCTTACAGCCTTAATCCTTAGGGGCAGAGTGAGATGGTTTTGGCACACTGGAACCTTGGGCTGTTGCCCTGGGTAGAGTGTCATGACGTCACAGCTCATAGCAACCTCAAACTTCTGGGCTTGGCGCTGCCCAGACCTCCATAAGAGCTGTGCAGCTACCCCCGACCGGTGACCCACACCCACCAGGCCTCCGCATCCCCTGACCAGGAACTGTGGGAGCCACGCAACCCTTCCTGTGTCCTCCCAGCCTCCACACTAGCCCCTTTAATCTGGCCAGGGACTCTGGTAGGTGCGTGCCCTCTGGAGTCCTCCTTGCCTCTGTGCAGAGCCCTTCTCCTGGCCAGAGACTGCTGGAGCCCTGGGATCTCTGTGCCAAAGTCACTGGGCATTAGGCATTCCCAGAACTGTGCGCAACACCCCCAGCCCTGTTGCTGGAACCGGGTGTGTCACACACCAGAGCTGCTTCCACAACCAGAACTCCCTAACTACAGCAGCCCCAGAGTAACTACACAGGGTCACTCCCTACAAAGATCAAGCAACAATAGAGTGATCACACTGAGGTCTAATCTTGGAGAGACACCTCCCCAACTCTGAGGACGGCCAGAGGCAACAGTGAAAAACAATCATGAGGTGAAATCAACAGAAAAACTCTGGCAATATGAACAATCAGAGTAGATCAACTACCCCAAGGATCAATGGGGCAGAAACAGCAGAAGACCCCATGCACAAACAAAAGCTGAGATGTCAGAAATTGAATTCAGGATCTGGATAGCAAATAAGATCGAATTCGAATTCCAAAAGTTATCTCAAGAATTCAATGGATTCAAAGACCAAATGATGAAAGATTTTGACACATGGAGACAAGAAGTTGCATCCCTCAAAGATCTGAGAAACACAGTAGAATCCCTCAGTAACAGAATGGAGCAAGCAGAAGAAAGGATTTCTGACATTGAAGACAAAGTTTTCAAACGCTTCCAAACCCTCAAAGAGGAAGAGAAATGGAGAACAAAAACAGATCACTCTCTCAGAAAGCTCTGGGATAATTAGAAGAAAACCAATATTCATCTTATAGGGATCCCCAAAAGTGACGAAGTGGCTTCACAAGGCACAGAGTCTCTTCTCCATGAGATTATGAAGGAGAACTTTCCAGA
>CAUYPK010068691.1:0-15289 GCA_963574355.1 Loris lydekkerianus
ACTTTGCTAAGGAGAATATGTTCCAGCTCCATCCATGTAAACATGAAAGAGGTAAAGTCTCCATCTTTCTTTAAGGCTGCATAGTATTCCATGGTATACATGTACCACAGTTTGCTAGTCCATTCGTGGGTCGATGGGCACTTTAACCTGAACATATTAATGAAGCAAAGAGATATTTCAGGGCCAGTTTAAGAAGTTTTCATTTAGACATTTATTTACAGCACTGAACCATTCTTTAAGATGAGTGGGAGTCTTTTGATACAGAGATGAGTAATTTGACCATCTCCAGGTTTGTGTGTTTTGTCCCGTTTGCTTGCTGGATATTGCTGTTTTCTTTAGCTGTTTTGTTTCAACTTTACATCTGGTTGAAAATTTGGAATCTAAAATTTTCAACCATCTGCTGATGTGAGACTTGAAAAGATTCCAAAGTAAAAAACAGACACACACAAAACTGGTTTATATATAGGATTACTTTTAGTAACTATTTCTTAGTACCAAAATGGTTTTCATTATAAAATGTCTTTTGAGTGAGATGTTATTATATTTTGACTATTAATTACCATTAGTATTCATGTTTTGAGAAAGAGGAACAATTTTTTTTTTTTTGGAGTTTTTGGCTGGGGGCTGAGTATGAACCCGCCACGTATGGTATATGAGGCCAGTGCTCTACTCCTTTGAGCCACAGGTCCCGCCCAAGAGGAACAATTTTAAATGTAGATCTATCAATTTTGTAAGGGGGAAAAAGAAAATCCTTGATCTTGAACTTAATCGAATGGATTGGTTAACATTTGGCCTGCTTAAATGCTTGTCTTCTTAGCATAAAAGCAGTCATTAAAACTGACTTCTGTTGTCCTTAAATATATAAACAAAAGAATAAGAAAAGGACTTCAGTGTTACCATAAAAATAATAAAATATTGAAAGTTTAGGGAATCATAAATATATGTAATATACATATATAGGATTTTAAATGTTTGCATAACATTTTCTCTATGATACCATAACTAATTTCAGCTTTTGTATTAACCTGGATGGGGTTGAAACACGTTCTTCTTAGTAAAGTATCACAAGAATGGAAAAATAAATACCCAATATACTCAATACCAACATAAAGCCAGTAGACAATCTGATACATGCCCACATAAGAGAAAAACTCAACTCAATCAAGTTGGGGGAGGCTGAACGAGGAAGGATGGAGGGGGATGGGGGGAGATTGTTTTGCCCCAAATTAAAGGGCACCGTGTAAAGGTGTCTGGTGCAATTCTGATGCAAGACACA
Organism: Loris lydekkerianus; assembly: GCA_963574355.1. Taxonomy (NCBI): domain Eukaryota; kingdom Metazoa; phylum Chordata; class Mammalia; order Primates; family Lorisidae; genus Loris; species Loris lydekkerianus. The sequence goes on from CAUYPK010068691.1 coordinate 1,277, forward strand.
GATACAAGAGAGATTTTACCTAACAAACGCAGATATTGTAACCTGGTTATTTGTACTCATTAACCTGAAATTTAAAAATAAAATTAAAGGCAGTTTTCATAGCTCAGTTGGTAGGGCTCTGGCCACATACACCCAGGCTGGTGGGTTCGAACCCTGCCTGGGCCATCTAAACAATGACAACTGCAACTAAAAAAATAGCCGGGCATTGTGGTGGGCACCTGTAGTCCCAGCTACATGGGAGGCTGAGGCAAGAGAATGGCTTAAGCCCAAGAGTTGGAGGTAGCTGTGAACTGTGACCTATGATGCCACAGCACTCTACCAAGGGCAACATGGTGAGACTCTGTTTCAAAAAAAAAAAATAAAAAGTGAAAAAAGAATATACTCACTGTGCTTTCAACATCTCTCAAAAATAATTTAAATAAAGAAGTTTTTAAAAATTTTCACAGGGCACTTGAGATCCTCTCACAGTGCATCAGTGTACCATGTCACAGCTGTTGAAAATCACTGTTCTAGTTTGTGAACTTCACTACCGTTTGGTGGTTTCCCCCTCCCCCTTTATGTGGGCTAGAGGGCTGGAGTCAGGTATTATATATATTTCCCTTCTCCAAACTCCTATGTCAGGTTATCCTCTGCTGTAACGCTAGCAGATCAGTTCTTATGGAATAGTTTCTCCTAAGAGCATGCCTTGTCAAGAATGGAATGCTCTGATAATTTCACAGCCTTTCCTTTCCCTTCTACTAGAAAGAGGGAATCATTCTTTATTTTAAGGACCTTCTGGCTCTGGAGGTGAAACTTAGAAAACGTTAGGATCCTTACACTTACTCCCTGCCCTGATGACTGGGCTCCCCTGGAGTTTTTGATTCTGACATTTGTCCACACTGTGTCTCCAGCAGTTCTTCAATTGCAGTTCAGATTTTTCTGCACCAGAAGTGGTTTCTGAAGAAGTTTCTGCCCCAATGAGTTTGATTCTCTGTATTTGAGTATCTGTGTTTCCAGTTTAGCAGGCAGGGGTTCGCCCTGTGACTTCACTTCCCTGATAGCTCTAAGAAGAGTAACTGATTTTTTTGGTTTGCTCAGCTCTTTTGAAGAACACTTTTCAATCATTACATTATTTCTAATTGTCATTTTATCCATTTTGTCTTAACATCTGGATCATTCTATTGTCTGCAGATAACGATGTGGCTCTTCCTCTCTAATCTTTACACACATTGTTGAATTTTAAGTGAGCCTTTATGATAATTTTGCATAGTAGTGGTTCAACCTCAAAAGACTAAAACTGGAAATCAGATGTGGAAACTATGATTTTACCATTAAATTACGCATTACTGTTGATTTATGGAAAATGAATATCATCAAGTCTTCTTAATTCATTTTTATTTCTTGCTTGTTTTTTGCATATGTAATCATTTTCTCCTTTTTATTGCTGAGTAGGACTCCAGGGTATGAATGTACTGCCATAAATGTACAAACGATTGCTTCATCCTTGACGTCCTTAGCCTTCCACATACTGAAGGACATTTATATTATTTCAGGTCTTGGGCTATTACAAATAAAGCTCCTGTGTGACATTTGCATGCCTGATTTTCAATAGACCTAGTTTTTATTTATCTGGAGAAGATGTTCAAGGAGTTCCATCCCTGGATTATACAGAAGTTCTATGTTCAATTTTATAAGAAACTGCCAATTTGTTTTCCAGAGTGACTGTACCCTTTTGCATTCCTACCAACAATTCGTCAGAATTTGGTGTTGTCACTGTTTTTTCTAGTTTGCCTATTGTGACAGATCTGCAGTGATATAACATTGTATTTTAAATTTGCATTTCTATCATGATCAATGGCTTCAAACAAATTACATGTCATTGTTTTTTACCTGATTTTCTCATTGAATTATGTATTTAAAAGTTTAGTTTTTGGGTGGTGCCTGTGGTTCAATGAGTAAGGCACCGGCCCCACCACCAGCCCCATATACAAGAGGTGGCGGGTTCAAACCCAGCCCCAGCCAAAAAAAAAAGTTTAGTTTTGGTAATTCTTTATATATTCTAGATGTAATTCCTTTACTGGATAATACTTTGCAAATACTTTCTCCTGGTCTAGAGATTATCTCTTTTTCCCTTTTGCATCAGTTTTCAAAGAGCAAAGTTAACAAGGTACAGTTTAAAACATTCCAGTTTATACATCTGGCTTTTGATCTCACCTAAGAACTCTTCCCCCCTTGCCATCATTCCACATGTTTTCTTTTTTTCTAAAACACCTTTTTTTTTTGGTTTAACTTTTAAATCAACACTCTGTTTTGAGTTAATTTCTATGAAAGGTTTTCAAATTTAAAAGGTTAAAATCCTTTAAGTTAACACTTATATTTATAATGACAATTTTACTTAGTGCACAACTCTGGCTTACCGTATATACTCGAGTATAAGCCAAGTTTTTTAGGCACAAAATTTGTGCCGAGTTCGGGTTTTTCGGCACAAATTTTGTGCCAAAAAAACTCAGCTTATAATCGAGTATATATGGTAAATGTGTTTCCCCAGCGGTTAATTCATTGTAATTGGGAAATTATTCATCCTTTTATGGAAGGTGCTGTATGTATTTTTGATGCTTCTATTTCATCTTGTTTTTAGTAGCATAAGGATGTATGTGAGAGTATTGACCTTAACTGCTTTCTGGGTATTTTGGTTGTTAGACCTCTGATGCTTTCTCCCCAGGGTTACACATATCATCTGCCTTGTTCCTGTTCCTACCTGAAGGTAGAAAGGCCTCCCAGTACAGCTTGGTCCACAGAGTAGGGCGTGGCCTACACGGCTAGTGTGACCACCTCTTTGTTCCTTTGTTGCATCTCTTTTGATCACCTGCCCTTTGCTTCCAGTTTAGGCCCTGCCTTTGCTTCCCCTAATACTTCCCTTCTGGGAACATACACATGAAACACTCTCACTGCCATTCCACCCTTTCCAGCATTACTTTCATACAGAAAACTGGACTGGGATTTCATTTTTGGAGTTAATCTCTTTTAGTCTTAATTATCTAGGGATGTTTCAAAATTCCTGGTTCCAGAAGCTTCTTTTCTTACCCCCTATTTATTTGTAACAGCCCAAAACCTGAAATAATACAGATGTCCTTCAGTAGGCAAAAGGCTAAGGACATCAAGGATAAAGCAATAAAAGAGGCCTCCTCTTGTTTAGGAGGATGAGTGTGTATGTGGTGGGAGGAGTGAGGTATTCGTGACCGTACATGTGTATGCATGTTCCTAATTTATACTAGATTGGGGTGGGAGTCAACAACATAAGCTTAGTCTACAAACTAGCTTCCAGACTGCATAGGAATCTAGGAATCTACTTTCGATTACAAAATGTAGTTCGCATGTTTTCAGGGTTACAACAATTTGAATATGTTCAATCAAGAACACAAACACACATATTCCTAGAAAGGCTGACATTAGTTTGAGTTGGCTGTCTGGACAACTGACTTATCACAAACGTAACTCATACAACTCTTAGGGACGAACAGTTAACAAATGTCATAATATTAAGTGGCAAAATTTTAACATGAAAAAAATTTTTTTTGAAATAAAATCTCATACAGAATCTCAGAACTTGGGATCTAAATGAAGAGTCCTATAGTTGAAGCCTGAGAAAGGACTGGAGAAAATGTCACATGAACTTTTCGCTTATAACACATCAGACCCAAGGGCTCCCCTAGGGAACCCTAAGGCTCTGGAGGGAACAGTTTCAATCCTTTGCCTTAAACTATCTGAAAATATTATGGTGTTAATTATTTTTTTAAAACATTATATTATATATATATTCATAAATTATATATATAATTATTATATATATTCATAAATATATAAATTCATATATTCATAAATGAGCCAGAAATATTTTAAGTTTCAGAATTCTTCTACTGAATACTGTTGTAATACTTTGCATTTGATTTGCTTTTATTTTGCATGCAGTCCAGACTTCCATAGCGAATGGCAATTTAATTTTTCCCTTTTCTCACTTTGAACTTCTTTGCAGGTGTTCTTGCCTTTACTAATAAGACCCCCAGAGACACTACTGCCCATGGTAAAATACTGAGTGATAGCTAAAAATAGCAGTCCTGTATTCTTATGATAATATGTGAATCGTTTTTGAGAAGACATGTATTGAAGAAAATTTCTTAGGTACTTCAAATATTCCTGGTAAAGACTAGTAAAGATCTAGAGATGAAGGATATTTATTAACATTAAACTAAGCTGATACTAAATAGTTATTAGTTTAAAATTTGAACACTCATCAAAAAAGTGATAAAATGTCCAGAATGGTCTTGAACGTGCTTCTTTGGCCTGTGAGCCATATTTTGCTGACTCCTAGCATACTGTATTTATTTGGTTTGTACACATTCATTCAAAAACATTTACTGAGCACGTATTATGTGTTAGAATAGGTATTAGATCATAGGAACAGAAAAAATATGGGAAACATTTCAAGTTTGACATTGATTACATTTTGGTATGACATACAAAGGAAAAGTTTTAAATAAATAAGTAAAGAAAAGGGTGATAAAATGAAGATGCAGACTTACACTGTAAGAGCAGGGCACAGCTGCTAAACACTTCCTACACTGTAAAATCAACTGGTCAAAGATGAAGGGAGAAATAAAAATGTTTTCAAACCTTGTGGCTTCAAACCAAGCCATACAATTCCACAGGCTGCTTAGAAACTCAGTTCATGGTGTGAGATTGAATTCAGGAAATTCAAACACAAAAGGTCAACTTAAATGTGGTATCCTGTCTGCATGAGAACCCCCTGAGATATGATTTCTAGGGCTACCTGAGGCACTGAACTTAAATGCAATTCTTTCTCCCTTCAGTTAAAGCCCCTAAATTCATAAATGTTTTTGTTATTTGTTATTTATTTATTTATTTATTGTAGTTTTGTTTTTGTTTTTGTTTTTTGGCCAAGGCTGGGTTTGAACCATCCACCTCCAGCATATGGGGCCAGCGCCCTACTCCTTTGAGGCACAGGCACTGCCCTTATTTATTTATTTTGAGACAGAGTCTCACTTTGTCACCCTTGGTAGAGTGCTGTGGCATCATAGCTCATAGCAACCTCAAACTCTTGGGCTTGAGTGATTCTCTTGTCTCAGCTGATTGGCTGGGACTACAGGCAACCATTACAACACTTAGCTATTTATTAGAGACAGGGTCTCACACTTGTTCAGGCTGGTCTCAAACCTGTAAGCTCAGACAATCCACCAGGCTCAGTCTCCAAGCATGCTAGAATTAAAGGCGTGAGCCACCACACCTGGACTTTTTTGTTGTTTGTTAATGAAAGCAGTGTTAATATTGTTTTGGAATTTTCTTTTCCCTTATGTGGAAGATAATCTACTTTATGCCTTATTGATACTTTTCTTATGGCAGTTAGCACAAAAATTATGATTTATTAATTTACATATTTATCTTACTTCGAAGTTTGGTATTTTCTTTTCCAACTGATTGCTATTCCCTTGGCAAATGGCCAATGCCATTTAAGTAATCAAAAAGAGAAACACTCTCAAACTTGAGTGAACAAAAGGAAAATATGTTGGAAGGACATAATTGTACACCATGAACAACAGAGGCTGAAAGTGCATCTGGGCCTCATGAATCATAGGGACAGCGCGGGAACGCTCATCTTCCCTATCAGTCCCACCCTATGCCCATAAGCTCCTTTTTGATGCATGGGCTTTAGTATTACATTTTCTGCAAACTAATTTATTTGATTTTTTTGTCTTTCCACAAGGTGAAAAATAATTGTCTTAGTCCAATTTCTCATCCACATTAAATAAAATCACTATGTCCTAAATCTGAATTCTTGAGCCTGAGGGTTTTGCTCCAAGAGAGGTGAGGAATCAGCTGGAGCCTTCTTTGGCATGCAGGGGAGCAGGGCTGTACACAGTACAAACCTGACTGTATTCTCACCCATCTTATAACTGAGAAACCAGTTATAAAAGGAAAGAGTCATAACAATGTGGGTAATTCCTATTTTATAGGAATTCTATTACAATTCCAGGGCAGAGAACAATTGCTTTATCTAGTTGTTTTAATCAGCAGGATTTCGCAGGGTGCCTGCAACAGTGAAGTAACTCAGATGAGAAATGACTGAACTAAGGTAGTAACAAAGGGGATGGAAAGTGGAGGACTGAGGAGCAAATACAGCTGTGTGCCACAAAATGAAGTCTCAGTCGAAGATGGACTGCAGATAGTACAGTTCATAAAATGATGTCTCAGTCGAAGATGGACTGCAGATATGACAGTCCACAAAATGACGTCTCAGTCGAAGATGGACTGCAGATATGACAGTAGACCCATAGATTATAATTTTGTAATTTTTACTGTACCCTTTCTTGTGTTTAGATATGTTTAGATACACAAACATTGTGCTATTTTGTGTATAGTACACACTAGGTTTGTTCCTGGGAGCAATAGGCTGTCTCATGTAGCTTAGCTGTGCCATAGGTAGGCCTTTTAAGTTTTGCAAAACTACACTCTGTGATGTTCACACCTGGGTGAAATTGCCTGTGTCTGTGAGTATGTGTGTGTGTGTGTGTGTGTATAGCTTGCCAATTCAAGTTAATAGATCAGAACCTAAGTCCTGTCTTCAGGGGTCCTATCAGATCATTAGCAATCAAGTGTGGATAGAGTCTTTATCTGCCAGTGAGCGAGCAGCAGCTTGCTATAAACTGTTCATGTACACGATCTGTTGGATACTCGAGGAACGTCAAGAGTATAGTTTGCAATAAGGGACCTTCTGCAGTACCCCCAGAGTACCAGCAAATAGCAGCTCCTAAATATCTGATATCAGGTGCCCTCAAACCCTCCTTACATCTACCTGCCCCAGTCATGGCCTAGTCAATTATGCAGCAGTGTGGTTGGACATCTTCTTAAGCACAGATAATGTGTGCCCTGGTAATGAGTATACAGTATACTTTTACATTAGAAGGGGCGAATTAAACTGCCTAAGACCTCTTGTTTTGAGAAACATCATCCAAATGGCTCAAGATATTTTTCTCTGACAAAAATTGCTATACACTGGGTGGTGCCTGTAGCTCAGTGGGTAGGGCACCAGCCCCATATACTGAGGGTGGTGGGTTCAAACCTGGCCCTGGCCAAACTGCAACAAAAAAATAACTGGGTGTTGTGGCGGGTGCCTGTAGTCTCAGCTACTCAGGAAGCTGAGGCAAGAGAATTGCCTAAGCCCAGAAGTTGGAGGTTGCTGTGAGCTGTGATGCCACAGCACTCTACCGAGGGTGACAATGTGAGACTCTTGTCTCTTAAAAAAAAAAAAAAAAATGCTATATACAAAATACACACATTCCTAACTTCCTAGTATATTGTTTATGGATTCATACATATCTTCAAAATATATAAAATTTGGATACATCACAGAAGAAGATAGAAGGCAAAAAGCAAGGTGAATTATTTTTGTCTAACTCCCTGAACAATAAGTAATTTAACATTAATATCCAGATTCTGGCAGAAATCTATGCCTCTCTATACACATTCCTATATATATAATTTTTATGATGACCTGTGATTTTGACAAAGTAAGACATAAAATGCCTTTTTGTTTTTAAACATTTCTTAATCACAGGTAAATTTTCAGCAGTATTATATATATTTATTTACTCTTTAATAATATCCTAATTATTTCAAGCATTAGGATATTAATCTTTTGGATGGGTAAGCCTAATTTTGTAGCAACAGCTCCTGAAGACTGATCCGATTTAGTTTAATTTTTTGATTAGCTGAAAATTGTAAGTTTTTATGGGAATAATAATAATTATATTCTCCAAATGGGCTTATTCTAAATTCAAATTAAAGCAAAACCTAATGATAGAGTGAGAACAATTTGCTAGAAAAAAAATAAATTTCAGTTTCTCAATAACTAATTCACTTCACATTCAAAACACATAAATGATGTGGTGATGTTTAAAATTTTTCTCCTTTACATTTTGTGCTTGTATTATGAGGTAAATGTGTAATGATAATGATGTATTAATGTAGGCTGCTCTCTTGAGCAGAATGAATGTAAGACGGTCTGAATTGGTAATGTAACAAATGAATTAGGGAATGATTTTATCAAGACCAACACCTGAGAAGTCAGAGTATCTGATTTCATGACTACATAAGGCAGACAGATTCACCTATTAACAGAAAACACGTATGTAAAATTGTGTGTGTGTGTGGGGGATGTCTAATGATTTTTGACCCTGAAGTGATATTTTAGAGGAATGAGGTTGAGTTTATAGTGTAGAAGTTCGTCTTTGGTAGCTAAATCATCAAGTGGTAAATTATATTTTATTATTTCTTTATTTTGTCAAGTGATCATTTACTGAATTATTTTCCTCTGTACTTTTTAAGCAGCTGCGCATGCCCAGTGCACCACTGTTGATGTCATCTCTGGTGTCGTGAGGGTGGCAGCATCAGCATAGCAGTCCACAGACTGGGCCGTCCCCAGGATCTCTTTAATGGTTCCAGAGAATTCTCTGGCTAAAGATCAGTATCACATCTGTGTGGTAATGTTGACAGTCTCATCAAAAGTGCTATTTCCATTGTGTTTACTGTTTTCTGTTTCTTTGTATCTCTTGGTGTCGCCTTGGGGACGCTGATGATCAGGGAAGGGACAGAAGGTACCACTTCACTCTAGCCTGTGTGTTCTAAATAGTCAGTTTCACGGTAGTCCTCAGACCCTCCAGCTACTTGTTGCCTTGATGATGTCATCACCAGACTTTTTTGGCGACAGACCGAGAGGGCTGATCTTGGGGGCTGGGGAAGATGTGGCATGAACCTTGCCACCGGTACAACTCAGCTCTACACAACTTTGATCTCACTGGGGTCGAACTTGGGTGCCCTGGTGGAGGTGACTCCAGGTTAATCCAACACCAGCTTCCTCCACCACGCTATCCAACTGTATTTTTATTGTTAAATGTTTTCTGAAATACTCCATATTTTTCCATGTATAATGTGCTACTATTTATAATGCACACCCACTTTAGGCCAAACTTTCAGAAAAAAAAAAAAAAGTCATTCTTTTTAATTCAAATTTTTATTTGTTTATTTTTAGGTACTTTTTTATATTATAAAGGAACTGTTGCATTTATATCTCAACACAGAATTACACTTTTAATGCATAAACATAAATAAAATTAAAACATGTACAGATAATGGAAATAGATACAGAATTAGTGTTACCTGTGTATAATATACACCCTTATTTTTCCCTCAAAAAATTTGGCCAAAGAAGTAGGCGTAACATATGGAAAATATGCTGTGTGTGCAATTGTGATGAGACGTGTGGTTAAGGGAAAAGCACAGTCCTAGGCCAGACAGAGCTCTAGCAAGGGCAGACCAGGCAATTTACTTTATCTGAGAAATCTATCTCAAGCTTTTGAACACATCAAGTTGTTGTGAGGTTTAAATGTTTGGTGTGCCCATTGGCACGGCAAGAACTATGGTATATATTCCACCTAGAAGCTTTCCTGATCTATAATCCCAACTAGCGCTCAGTCCTAATGCTTCTAAGAGTATGATAATTGAAATTAAAGAAAACAAATAAAGTTTTGGGTTCTATGTGGTATGGTAATACATTGCTGGGTACCAAGGGAAGTGGTTCTGAAGTTGTGTGTGGACCAGGAGAGAAAGATGTGTGGGTATAAGGAAAAGCAACATTCTGGGAGGTTACTATGAGCTTTCTCCTTGTGGTTTCTTTCTTTCAATAATGGGCTTTTTATTTTGTTTATTTTTATTTTTTTTTTTGCAGTTTTTGGCAAGGGCTGGGTTTGAACCTGCCACCTCTGGTATATGGTGCTGGCGCCCTATCCCTTGAGCCACAGGTGCCACCCTATAATGGGCTTTCTAAAAAGTGGCTTTATTGAAGAGGCATGAAGGCACATGCTTGGTACATAGTCTACTTGACTGCCCACTTCAGCTCCACTACACTGAAATGCTGACCTTGCTCCAGATTTCAGTCTCCGTGTCTGTAATATAAGAGTACTTTCCTGATAGGGTTGTGGTAAGAAGTAAATGAGAAAATGCAAGCATAACATTTGGCTCAGTACTAAGCCTGACACCAGCAAATTGCTGCTGACGGTCTCACGATGGCCAAGTCAGCTTCTTACTGCCTGGTGTCCAGGAGCAGCCAGCTCCCCTGTGCCCACTAGCTCTGTGCAGGGGTAGCTCAGGCTTTAGAGGCTGTTCTGTAGTCTCTTTTATTTATGAAGGACCTGGACAGGGATTGCCAGAGGGGTGAACTTCAAGGCCAAGTTATAAAGCATGAAAAGAATAAACAATTCTATTTTCTTTCCCCTTTATAAAACATGTACCCATTTCAGTCCCCACTGCTTTTAAAAGAATATTTTATTTAATATAGCCTGATTCCAGAGGGACTTTGTCCTGCTAAAAACACAGACTATGACATGTAGCTACTTCCATTTATGAAGTAAATAGGAATTTTTACATTGAAAAGTAAGTGGTCATATGTATGAATATAAGTTATTTCAGATTTTTAAAATTATTATTTCAGTTATTCCCTTAAATTAAAGTGAATATTTTAATTGTCTTTTATTTCTTTTATGTTATTGAAACTAAATTATATTAATTGTCTACCTTTGTACAGTGTGAGGACACAGAATAGGAGCAATTGAAATTGAGGATAAATTTTATTCCATCATGTAGGAACACTTTTTTTCTAGTTCATGTGTATGAAGTGTGCCTGTATAATATTATATAATATATGTTACATATATGTTGTAACTCTCAAATTTGATGAAATTTTTCAAAAATTAAGTAATTTTAGTGATATTTTATTGAAATTCACCCAAGCAATGAAGTATTACATACTAAATTTTTAATAAGTCCTACATTTAAAACAGTAAGCAAAAAATCTATCACAATGGCAGCACCTCTGAAATGTAAAGTGACCACGAGTGTCCTTGCTTACGCCTTGCACTTAGATGCGTAAGATGTGGAGACAGGGAAGCTGCTGTGTCCAACAGTCCCCAGAGTCCCCAGAGTCCCCAGAGCACGGTGAGTGCTGCCTCGTGACTGAGTGTATATTCTCCTCATACCAGACCTGATTCCCTTAAGCTTTTAATTTTTATTTTTTTCTTGGACAACAGTTATAGAGGTTTCCTTGGTGGGTACTGTTGTGGCACCTGTCAACTGCTCTGTTACCAACCTGATTCACTTCCCAGTTGTCTTCTAAGCCATGTTCCCAAGGCACTTCGCTACAAGGATAGCATTTCATGTTATTCTAGGGACAGGGCAAGTAGGACCTGATTGAGTTAAATTTATGCAAAACGAGAGTGGAAAGGGTAGGTGATTTAGAATTGGGCAATAAAGAGAGTGTTAGCAGACTGAGTGAGGTTTGGAAATGCTTTCAATTATGAGAAATAATTAACAATCCATAGTCATAAGCACAATGATTACAGATAAGCACCGCTTGAATAACAATAGTAATCTAAGCATTGAGGGTTTCCTATGTGCCAGATACTCTACTCAGCTCCAAACTTTCCATATGTTATTTAATTTAAAGAACAAATAAGCAAGCATACAAACAAAATATTTGTGAGGTGCTATTTTTATGCTCACTGCAATACTATTCCACTAATAGTGAATATTGGAAACATTTGTCCCAAGCGAACTAGACATTGAATTAGACTTGTCAAAACACAACCAAGAAGCATATTTCCTTGTGGTTCAAAAAAAAAGGATATTTCATCCCTTAGAAAACTTGAGTTATTGTCTAAGTGGTTTGGGGAGAGACTGAAAAATATTTATGTACATCTTTGGATTTTAAAGAAACGAAGTGTTGTGAAACAAGCAATAGATCCAATGGAAACCCTTTCCTGCCGCTAAGTAGCAAACTTGAGCGAGTCCTTGTCCCCTGAGGGGCTCAGCTGCCTTACTAGCCTATTCGATAAGAGCTCTTCTGTCTATAAGAAACTATTAATATACCTATAAAGTTACTTAAGCAAACAATCAATACTTTACAAATCTTACAAAATGATTTCTACACCTAACAGTTACAAGTCATTTTCTTTTTCTTTTTGGATTTTCACAAGATCTCAGTTATATTTTTACCATGACTAAATACCTCCCAGTTTGTGAAAGATGAAACCAGAATCACCTGTTACTGAATCTCACTATTGTGATCAGAATAAAAATGGCCTGAGCATACTGATTTCCCTGGGTGAAGAGCTGGTATTTTTGAGTTTCAAGAAATTGCACTGTCATTAAAAAGAAAAAACAAGATTAGGACCAATGCCAGTTTTTGCAGATGGGTCACATTATTATACACTCGAGCAGAAAGCAGCTGTGCGCTGTAATAGAATAATTTCAGACAATTTTCCTCTCTAAAGGTTCATAAGCAGAAGGTGCCCCCACTTCATGCTTTTGGCCTTGGTTGTTAACCATTATCTGATAATGTCAGATAAAACCAAGTTAGTGATGTTTACGAGACAACAGTTGGAAGTCAGTACTTATGATTTTGCTATTATTTGAACATAGAGACACATTAATAGATGATACCATAGTATGTCATAGTCCATTTTGTGTACCTGAGAATGGGTCATTTATAAAAAAAAAAAAAAAAAAAAAAAAAAAAAAAAGTTTATTTGGTTTATGGTTCTGTTGTCTGGAAATGTTCAAGATGGAGCATCTGGGGAGGGCCCCTGACTGCTTCCACTAGTGCTGGAATGTGAAGAGGAGCTGGTGCATACAGAGATCACTTGGCCAAAAAGAAGCAAGGTGGGGAGAGGGGGCTGCCGGCTCTTTTAAACAATCAGCTTCTCTGGGAACCAATACAATGAAAACTCAGTCACCACCAGCCCTGACCCCAAGAGGGCATTAGTCTATTCAGGAGGGCTGCTCCCCCAAGGTGGAAACAACTGCATTGAGGCCCCATCTCTGACACTGCGAATCAAATTTCTACATGAGATTGTGTGAACCCAAACCATATCCAAACCATAGCAACAAAATTTGTCCATCTGTGATCTCAAACTGTGTCCTTCTGTAGCTCATTTACACCTTACATTATAATAATGTAAAAGTCTGCAAATAATATTCGTAAGCTTCCTTAAATATTGTGTGTGAGACACTTCAGGGGGATCTATAAATACTAGGAAAAAAAGTAATGTACCTTATTCAAAAATTCTTCTGTGATGTAAAAAAATTCCTTTAACTTTCATTTAATCCTTGTAGAATAATTAAAGCAGATAATGTCCGACTACTGGATCCTGCTTTGCTTACGTTTTAGCTCTATAGTCAGGTATGTTATCTAAAAGGTACACATGAGGGCGGCGCCTGTGGCTCAAAGGAGTAAGGCACTGGCCCCATATGCCAGAGGTGGTGGGTTCAAACCCTGCCCCAGCCAAAAACTGAAAAAATAAAATAAAATAAAATAAAAAGTACACATGAAATGGGCCCATCTCCTGGAATGTTGTCACAGAGGATGTCACAGAAGACATCAGGTAGGAGCTTAGCTATCAGCGTGGCTGCTCTGCTGTGGTGGCACGGCCTTCACGAACTGCTCTGCTCTCTTCACAGAATCCTCAGTTGGTCTGGAGGGCTGAGTCAGCAAAGAAATACATTATTTCTTTTTTTTTTAGAAATTTTTTTTTATTATTGTTAAATAATAGCTGTGTACATTAGTGCAATCGCCTGTACCCATTCTAAGATGCACCGTAGGTGTGGCCCCACCCATTACCCTCCCTCCACCAAAACCTCCCCCCTCCCTTCCCCTTCCTTGGCCCTTTCCCTGTAGTCTTCTGCTATAGTTGGGTTATAGCCTTCATGTGAAAGCTATAATTTAGCTTCATAGTAGGGCTGAGTACATTGGATACCGTGGAATACTATGCAGCCTTAAAGAAAGATGGAGACTTTACCTCTTTCATGTTTACATGGATGGAGCTGGAACATATTCTTCTTAGCAAAGTATCTCAGGAATGGAAGGAAAGAAATACATTATTGGGAGGTCACAGTAGCTCACGCCTGTAA
>CAUYPK010068693.1:0-16941 GCA_963574355.1 Loris lydekkerianus
AATCAGCCTGGGTGAATATTTTATGAGGAGGACTCCCCAGGCAATTGAAGCAGTATCAAAAATACACTACTGGGATCTGATCAAACTAAAAAGCTTCTGGACAGCCAAGAACATAGTAAGTAAAGAAAGCAGACAGCCCTCTGAATGGGAGAACATATTCACAAGTTATACCTTCCATAAAGGTTTAATAGCCAGAATCCACAGAGAACTCAAATGTATTAGCAATAAAAGAACAAGTGATCTCATCTCAGGGTGGGCAAAGAACTTGAAGAGAATCTTCTCTAAAAGAAGACAGACACATGATCTACAGACACATGAAAAAATTCTCATCATCCTTAATCGTCAGAGAAATGTAAATCAAAACTACTTTGAGATATCACCTAACTCCAGTAAGAGTAGCCCACATAACAAAATCCCAAAACCAGAGATGTTGGTGTGGATGTGGAGAAAAGGGGACACTTCTACACTGCTGGTGGGAATGCACACTAATACGTTCCTTTTGGAAAGATGTTTGGCAAAGACTTAGAGATCTAAAAAGAGACCTGCCATTTGATCCTATAATTCCTTTACCAGGTATATACCCAGAAGACCAAAAATCACAATATAGCAAAGACATCTGTACCAGAATGTTTATTACAGCCCAATTCATAATTGCTAAGTCGTGGAAGAAACACAAGTGCCCATCAACCCATGAATGTGTTAACAAATAGTAGTACATGTATACCATGGAATATTATGCAGCCTTAAAGAAAGATGGAGATTTTACCTCTTTCATGTTTACATGGATGGAGCTGGAACATATTTTTCTTAGCAGAGTATCTCGAGAATGGAAGATAAAGTACCCGATGTACTCAGCCCTACTATGAAGCTAAATTATAGCTTTCATATGAAGGCTATAACCCAACTATAGCACAAGAATATGGAGAAAGAGACAAGGAAGAGTAAGGGAGGGAGATGGTTGGGGTAGATGGAGGGTCATTGGTGGGGCCACACCTACAGTGCATCTTAGAATGGGTATAGGTGAAACTTACTAAATGCAGAATACAAATGTCTACATACAATAACTGAGAAAATGCCATGAAGGATATGCTAAACAGTTTGATGAGAATATTTCAGATTGTATATGCAACCAGCACATTGTACCCTTTGATTGCACTAATGTACACAGCTATGATTTAATAATAATTAAAAAAAAATAAGACTATAAAAAGAGACAAAGATGGTCACTATATATTGACAAATGGGTCAATTCAGCCAAGGACATAAGAGTTATAAATATTTATGCCCCCAATTCTGAAGCTCCTAAGTATGTAAAGCAAACATGAATAGATGCAAAAAAAAAAAAAAAAAAAGAGATAGACTGAATCACAATGATACTAACACACTTCAACACCCCACTATCAATAATGGTTACATTGTCCATACAGAAAATCAGCAAGAAACATCAGAGTTAAACTACATACTAGACAAGACAGGCCTAAGAAATGTTTACAAAACATTTCACTTAGTTGTTACAGAATACACACTCTTCAACAGCACATGGAACATTTTTCAGAAGAGACCACATCTTAGACTACAAAACAAGTCTCAAAAATTCAAAAAAGTAGAAACCATCTCAAGTATTGTTTCTGACCACAATTAAATTAAACAGTAATGCAGTAACATTGCTGGTGATCTCAGCTAGTTTAGGGCTGATTCTTACAGGCAGAGACCAGAAGGAGACCTCAGGACTGAGAAAGAGGGAAACGAGCAAAAACTTATTCTTCACAGCCAATCTGTGAATCCAAGATGGCCTGTCCCAATAAGCAGGTTTTCTGGCTTTGTGGGGCCACTTCAACTCCCCCTTGGTAGCTTTCTCCAGTGGCCTGGGAGTGGAATCTCAACCCCTCTAAGACAGCTCTTGTGCCTGCCTTTATGGAGCCTAAAGGCAGGCTCACCCAACCAAGCCCTGCCCAGCCTAACTCTTCCACTCACCTCTGCTGAGGTGGAGAATAAGGAGTCCTCTGGGAACTACAGGGAAACTCCCACTGCCTGGGGCTTTTGTGTACTTTTCCTGATGGACTATAGACAGCCTCAAGTCCCCCAGTAGCACAGCTGACTTTTCTGCAAACACCACCTACTTGCAGGGAGGAAAACTTGTATAACCCACTGCAGCATTTACTAACTCAATCATGCGGTTGATTCTTACAAATACCACCTACTGTGTCAGACACTAAAGTGGGAATCCTAATATAATTCATACTGCTAAGAAGGCCACAGGGCTGGTGAAAGAGAAAGAATTTCAAAAACCTCATCTTCTTTCATCAGCCAAGATAGGGAATCTGCCCATGCGCATACTACACCACCACTAGAGTGTACAAATAACTAGCAAATGAGAAAACAAAACATTTAAGATATCTATAACCAAGATTTCTGTCCAGAACCTAGGATCACATTAAAATCCCCCCAAGCAAAGTCAAACATGTGCTGTGGACAACCCCTTAAAAAGGGGGTGGGGGAGCCCCATATAAATAAAATAACATCTAAAGGTAAGAAGCAACAGCTGCTCAAGATGAAAACAAATCAATGTAAGAACTCCAGAAGTATGAAAAACCAAAGTGAAAAAACATTCACAAGGGAACACACCAGCTCTCTACTAATGGATCATGACCAAAATGAAAATACTAAAATACCAGGTAAAGAATTTCAAGTGTGGATTGTAAGTAAGCTCAATTAATTCCAAGAGAAAATGGAAAATCACCTCAAATAAACTGGAAAAATAATTCAGGAAATAATTTAAAATTTTACTAAAGGGACAGGTATATGTATATTAAAAGATGAACTTCTGGAAATGAAAACTTCATTTAGAGAAATACAAAACATAGCAGAAAGTTAATAATAGACAATAATACCAAGCTTAAAAAATTTTTCAGAGCTTAAAAACAACTCTTTAAAATTAACCCAGTCAGTCAAAAATGAAAAGCAAAGAATCAGTGGACTGAATAAAGTCTATGAGCAATAGAGGATGTTATAAAACTTTCAAGTATAAATCACAGATATCCCTAAAGGAGAAGAAGAAAAAGTACACAACCTGGAAAACTTCTTTTAGCAAACAATTCATGGAAAATGCCCAGATCTTGCTAGAGCTGTAGACCTGCCAATACAAGAAGTTAAATGAACTCCTGGTATACTCATCACAAAAATGAAGTCACCAAGACATATAGTCATCAGACTGTTCAAAGTCAACATGAACGAAGAACTCCTATGAGCCATGAGGCAAAAACATTAGTAACTTATGAAGGAACACCCATCAAACTAACAGCAGACTTCTTAAGAGAAACCTTACAAGCCAGAAAGAATGGAGTTCTGTCTTTAGTCTCCTTAGACATAATAACTGCCAGCCAAGAATTTAGTGTCCTGATAAACTAAATTTTATAATTGATGGAGAAATAAAGTCTTTCACAGACAAGTAAACACTAAGGGAATTTGTCACTACTAGACCTATTTTTCAGGAAATGTTCTAAAGTGTAATATACATGCAACAACCCAATAGGCACCAACCAGTGTAAAAACACTCAAAACTTATAGCTCACCACTCCTATAAAACAGTAATATAAAAGGTAAAATAAAATAATGTTTCATCCAACATGATGAACAGAAGAGCATCCCATATATCAATACTAACACTCAGTGTGAATGGTTCCAGTGTCCCTCTTAAAAGACATAGATAGACTGGCAGAATATATTAAAACACACACATACACACACACACACACACACCAAGTATCTGCTGTCTCTAGGAAACATATCTAACCCACAAGGCGTCACATAGGTGGTGGAATAGAAAAAATATTCCACACAAATGGAAATCAAAAGTGAGCAGGTATAGCCATTCTCATATTTGATAAAATAGACTTTAAATTAATAATGGTTAAAAAAGACAAAGATGGCATTATATAATGGTAAAGAGAGCAATTCAACAAGAAAACATAACAGTCCTAGCTATATAAGTACCTGGCACATGAGCTCCCAGTTTCACTAAAGCAAGTTCTTCTCAATCTAAGCAAAGAAATAAACAGTAACATCTTAATATTAAAGGATTTCAACACTCCACTGACAGTACTATACAGTTTGTTGAAGCAGAAAATGAACAAAGAAATAATGGATGTAAACAAGTGGACCCAACAGTAATTTAAAGGACATCCTATCCAAAAAGTATTGAAAATCCATTTTTCTCACTAGCACATGGGATATTTTCTAAGACTCATCATATCTTAGGTTAAAAAAAAAATCTCAGAAATTTTAAAAAAATCAAAATCATACCATGCATTGTCTCAGACCACAGTGAAAGAAAACTAAAAATCAATTCCAGGAGAAACGCATCTACACAAAGTCATGGAAATTAAAAAACCTAATGATGAATTATTCTTGAATCAATGACAAAATTTCAATGGAAATCAAAAGACTCTTCTAACTGAATGAGAAAGGGAACACAAGCTTTCAAAAATGTGTAGGATGTAGCTAAAGCAGTCCTAGTGGGAAAAGTCATAGCATTAAATGCCTTCATCAAAAGACAGAAAGATTACAAATGAACAAACTAATATCACATCTCAAGGAACCAGAAAAAGAAGATTAACCCAACCCAAAGCCAGCAGAAGGAAAGAAATAACAAATCTCAGAATAGAGCTAATCAAAATAGAGACTGAAAACACAATACAAAGCACCAATGAAACAAAGTTGATTCTTTGAAAAAAGTAATAAAATTATTGCTTCAGGTTAATTAGAAACAGAAAATAGAAGAGAAAAGACAAAAATATTCTCAATCTGAAATGAAAAAGGTGACATTACAACTGATATAACAGAAATAGAAAATATGACCTGTGAATAGTATGAAAACCTCTATGCAAACTAATAGAAAACCTATAATAAATGACTAAATTATTGGATACACACAAATTCCCAAGCCTAAAGAAGGAAGAACCAGAAACTCTGAAAGACCAATAATGAGCAGCAAGATTAAAACAGTAATAAAAAATTTCCCAACAAAAAGTAGCTCAGACCATATGGATTCACAGCTAAATTCTACCAAAACTACAAGAAGAATTTGTACCTACCCTACAGATACTGTTCCATAACATCACAAAGGAGAGAATCCTCTACAACCAATTTTGTGAAGCCAATATGAGCCTAGTACCACAGGCAGGACAGAACACAGCAAATAAACAAAACTATATACCAATATCCCTTATGAACATAGAATGCTAAAATCCTCAACAAAATACTAGCAAATTGAATTCAACAGAACATCAAAAAATAATTCACCAAGACTGAGTGGGTTTCATCTCAGGTATTCAAGGATGATTTAACATATATAAATGAATAAATGTGTGTCACCACATAAACAGAAAAAAAAGACCACATGATCATATCAATAGATGCAGAAAAAGCATCCAAGAGGGCAGTGCCTGTGGCTCAAAGGTGTAGGGCGCTGGACCTATATAACAGAGGTGGTGGGTTCAAACCCGGCCCCAGCCAAAAAAAAAAAAAAACTGCAAAAACAAAATGAAAAAAATGAAAAACCATCCAATAAAATCCAGCACCTTTTCATGGTAAAACTCTCAACAAACTAATTATAAAAGCAACATATGACAAACCCATGCCCAACATCATACTGAAGGGAGAAAACTTTAATTTACACTAAGAACTAGAACAAGACAAAGATGCCCACTGTCACCATTTCTATTCAACATACTATTGGAAGTCCTAGCCACCATAATCAGGCAAGAAAAGGAAATAAAGGGCATCAAAATCAGGAAAGGAGGTCAAACTATCTCTGTTTGCTGGTGGTAGGGTCTTGTATCTAGAAAACCCTAAGGACTCCACCAAAAGATAGCTGGAATTGATAAAGTGAGCCATGTCAAGTTACAAAGTCAATGTACATAAATCAGTAGTATTTCTATATATTAATTACAGTAGAGAGTAAAATCAAAGACCACTCAGTACTATTCACAATAGCTACATAGAAAATAAAATAACTAGGAATATACTTAATAATGAAGGTTAAAGACTTCCACGAGGAGAACTACAAAATACTGATGAAAGAAATTGAAGGTGACACAAACAAAAGGCAAAACATATCTTGCTCATGAATAGGTAGAATTAACATTATTAAAATATCCACACTGTCATGGAAGCTCAATTCACAATTACCAAGTCATGGAATCAACCCAAGTGTGCATCAGCTTAAGGAAATTTCACCCCAAAATATGATTCCTTGGTATAAAGAATATTTTAAATTAAAGGCCATTTTTGATTAGAAAACACTGGCCTGTCTATAAAACCTGAGTAACCTGATTTAGAATCAGAAAAGGCTGCTGGCCTCTTTATAACATGCGAATATAGCTGGCTACAAGGTCATTTGAAGCACAATACCTGCCTCTCAAGTTAATATACACATCAATCTGTTTCCTTCCATCTACCCATGCCCCCAGCAATCACTTGCTACATGCATACTTTCCAGTTTCTCTCCCCTCTCCCTTCTAAAAGGCATCTTTAAAAGCCACTGACTATTACTGAGACTTTGGGAAATCATTCTTGTGGTTCCCCCCATGTGCATGGCATTTGGAAATAAGTCTTTCTCTTATTAATAACTGTGAGTTGATCTTTTCAGCAAACCAACCTAGGGGAAAAGGGAAAGTTTTGTCATGATTCCTTCAAACCCATGAATGGATTAACACACTGTGGTATGTGTACACCATGGAGTACCATTTAGCCATAAGAAAAGATGGAGACTTTACATCTTTTATGTTTACCTGGATGGAGTTGAAACACATTCTTTTTAGTAAAGTATCACAAGAATGGGGGAAAGTATCTAATGTACTCAAAACTATTATGAAGCTAGTATGTAAACAACTAAAAGCCCACAGGAAGGAAAAACACAAGTATAGTCTAGTGAGGAGGCAGGGGAAAAAAGGGTGAGGGGAAGAACAAGGAGGGAGGGTGATTGGAGGTCATCTCACCTAATGTGCACAATATAAGGGTATTTGGCACGTCCCCTGGATGAAGGGCTCCACTACAACTTGAACTTTACCTTAGAAATGAAAATAATATAACCTAAATATTTGCATCCTCATATAAATCTGAATTTTAAAAAATGCATACAGCCCATAGTGATTTACAGTCTCAATGCAATCCCCACAAAAACACCAACATCATATTTTACATATCTAGATAAAAATAATCCTAAACTCATTTAGAACCAAAAAAAGAGCCCAAATCATCAAAGAAATCTTTTTTTTCTTTCTTTTTTTTTTTTTAGACAGTCTCATTATGTCACCCGCGGTAAAGTACCACGGCATTACAGCTCACAGCAACCTCAAACTTTTGAACTTAGGTGATTCTCTTGCCTCAGCCTCCCAAGTAGCTGGGACTACAGATGCCCACCACAATGCCCAGCTATTTTTTTTATTGCAGTTGTTTAGCTGGCCAGGTCTGGGTTTGAACCTGCCACCCTTAGTGTATATGGCTGGCGCCATAACCACTGTGCTATGAGAGCAGAGCCTATCAAAGAAATCTTAATTAAAAAAAACAAATCTAGAGGCATCAAACTACCTGACTTATAATTATATTACAAGCCTGTAGTCACAGAAATGGCATGATACTGATATAGAAGTAGAGACATAGACCAGTGTAACATAATCGAGAACCTCAAAATAAAGCCATCTACTTACCACCAACTGATCTTCAACATACAACAACATACACTGAAAAAAGGAAGTTCTATTCAATAAACGTGCTGAAATAATTGGATAGCCACATCCAGAAGAATGACACATGATTTCTATGGCTCATTATATACAAAAATTAATTCAAGATGGATTAAAGACTTAAATGTAAGCCATTAGATTATGAAAATTACAGACAACAATGTAGGAAACTCTTTTAGACATCTGCCTAGGAAACAAATTTATGACTAAGACCTTAAAGGAAAATATAGCAAGCAGCAACAAAAATAAATAAGCAAGATATAACTAAATAAAAAAGTTTCTGTACAATAAAAGAAATATTTAACATAGTGAATAGACAACACACAGAATGAGAGAAAATATTCACAAACTATACATTTGACAAAGAACTGATATCCAGAATCTACAAAGAGCTAAAAAAAAAAATCAGCAAGAAAAAAAAAAAAAACATCAAAAAGTGGGCAAATTATGTGAAGGAACGTTTTTTGAAAGAAGATAGAAAAATGGTCAAGAAATGTGAAAAACTGTTTAACATCATTACTCATCATGGGAATGTAAATTAAAACTACAATGAGATACCATCTTTTCCCATCAGGATGGACATTATTAAAATGTAAAAAACAAAGAAAAAATAGATGTTGGCACATATGCAGAGAAAGGAATGATTTTACACTGTTGGTGGGACTGCAAATTAAGTACAACCTCTATCCTAAATGAAATAAATTTAGACCTACCATTCAGTCCAAAATCCCACTGGTGGATATCTACCCATTATCTTATCTACCCATAAGATAATGAAATCATCTTATCAAACAGACACCTTCATCAAATGTTTGTCACAGTGTAATTCACAATTGCAAAGTATGAAATCAACTTAAGTGTCCTTCGATTCATTAATGAATAAAAAAGTGATACTTTACATTTATATACATATTCATGTTATTATACATGTATATGTGTCTGTGTGTGTGTACATACACACACACTCATATATACCATGGGGTACTACTCAGTCATAAAAAGGAATGAAATAATCTTCTTTACAGCAATGTGGAGAGAACTAAAAAATATTATTTTTTTTTCTTTTTTAAAATGCTAGGTTGATATGAGGGTACATATGATTAGATTACTGTTTCATTTATAAGGTAAAGTTTGAGTTCTCATTGAGTCCTTCACCCAGGAGATGTGCCATATACCCCTACATTTTACTGATTAGGTGAGAACTTATCAACCTCCCCCTTCTTCAATTTAATTGCGTTTTTATTTCATGTGAGACTGTAGTTGTTAATCTACTTGAAGATCATTATTTTAAATGAAGTATCTCAGGAATAGAATATTAAATACCATTTATTCTCACTGATTAGTGGGAGCAAATAAATAGCTAGGTACACACAGACACAAAGCAATGTAAAGGACATGAAAAACTAAGAAGGGGGAGGGCCTGAAGGTGAGATAAAAACCTACCTATTGGGTACAATGAACACTATTCATGTAATGGGCACACCAAAGCCCTGACTTAATCATTATACAAGACAACCATGTAATAAAAACAACTTCTTTCCCTGTAACAAAAAATTAATTAATTTTAAAAGTCTCCTGTCAAAGAAAGGCCCAGGACCTGATGGCTTTACTGCTGAATTCTATCAAATATTTCAAGAACTAATTTTAATTTTACTCAAACTCTTCAAAAAATAATAAAAGAGTAGGTAATCCATTCCAACTCATTCCATGATGCCAGGATTACCCTGGAGAAGGACACAACATAAAAGAAAACTATAGACCAATATCACTTATGAACCTAGATGCAAAAATTATCAACAAAATACTAGCAAATGAAATTCAACAAAGCATTCAAAACATCATTCACCATGACCAAGTGGAATTCATCCCAGGCATGAAAGCTGATTCAACATATGAAAATCAATGAATATGACGCATCACCTTAACAGAACCCAGAACAGAAACCACATGATAATTTCAATAGATGCTTAAAAGGAATTTAGTAAAATTCAATACCTCTTTATGATAAAAACCCTCAAAAAACTTGGCATAGAATAATAATAACAAGAATATTATAATAAAACCACATATGACAAACTCACTGCTAACATCATATTGAACAGGATAAACTTGAAAACCTTTCCTCTAAGGTCTGAGATAGTAATAGAATGTCTACTTTCACCACTGTTATTCAACATAGTACTGAAAGCCCTGGACAAAGCAATTGGACAAAGTAAAGAAATAAAGGGCATCCAAGTTAGAAAGAAAAAAAGCCAAAAGTCAAATTAGCATTCTTCACAGACAACAATAATCTTGTACTTGAAAAACCTAACAACTGCACCTAAACATGTTAGAACTGAGAGTTAAGTAAAGTTGTATGACACAAAATCTATGTACAAAAATCAGCAGCATTAATGTACATCAATAGCATATAATCTGAAAAAGAGATAAAGAAAGTGATTCCATTTAAAATAGCTACAAAGAACATATAATGCCTAGGAATCAATTTAATCAAAGATGTGAGATGTATATACAAGTATACAAAAAAAAATATACAATACTGATAAAGGAAATTGAAGAGGGCACACAAAAAATAGAAAGATATTCCATGCTCATGTATCAAAATAATTATTATTGTTAAAATGACTATACTACCATAAGCAATTGACATTCATAGAAAAAACAGTACTAAAATTTATATGAAACCACAAAAGGCCTCAAATACTCAAAGCAATCTTGAGCAAAAACAACAAACCTGGGCAGGGTGTGCTGGCTCACACCTGTAATCCTAACACTTTGGGAGGCCAAGATGGGTGGATTGCTTGAGCTCAAAAGTTTGAGACCAGCCTGGGCAAAAGTGAGACCGTCTCTACTAAAAGCAGAAAAACTGAAGCAAAAAGATTTCTTGAGCCCAGGAGTTTAAGAGTTTGAGGTTGCTGTGAGCTATGATGATGGTGCTCTACCTAGGGTGACAGAGTGAAACTGTATGAAAAAAAAAAAAAGCTGTTGACATCACAGTGCCTGACTTCAAAATATACTACAAAGCTATGTTAACCAAAGTAGCACAGTACTGGCACAAAGACACATAGAACAATAGACTAGAATAGAGAGCCCAAATATAAATCCATGCATTTACAGTAAACTCATATTTGAAAAAGTTGCCAAGATGAAAGAAAACTGGATAACCATGACAGAAAATTGAAACTAGACCCCTATCTCTCACTATATACAAAAGTCAAAGTGCTCATCAATTCATGCATGGATTAACAAGGCATGGTAAATGCATGCTATGGAATACTACCTGCCATAGTGAAAGGTGACTTAAAGCCCTTTACAATTTGGATGGAGATGGAGAACATTATCCTAAGTGAAGTATCTGAAGAATAGAAAAACAGACACCATATGTACTTGCTATTATACTGGAAGTCATGAGCACACATGTGCACAAAGGGAAGTAAAACTCAGTAGAAATCAAATTATGGGAAAGAGGGGATGGGTGAAAACCTACCTAACAGGTACAATGAACACTATCCAGGTGATGGACACACTTATAACCCTAAATGAAGCATGAAAAAATGGATACATGTAACCAAAAACGTTTCCATGTCTATAATATTTTGAAATTTTAAAAAAGGTAACATAAAAATGGGTAAAGGACTTAAATCTAAGACCTGAAGCTATGGAACTATTACAATAAATCATGAGGAAAGGCTCCAGGATATTGGTCTTGGCAAAATTTTTGTGTAAAGTCTCCCAAGACACAGCCAACAAAAGCAAAAAGAGATAAGCTACAAGCTTTTGGTGCAGCAAAGGAAACAATCAACAATATAAAAAGACAACCCATGGAATGAATAAAAATGTATACACACTATCCATCTGAGAAGGGACTACTAACTATAATACATAAGAAGCTCACACAGCTCAAAAGAAAAAAAGGTAATAGCGAGCTGATTTTAAATCTGATTTTAAAATGGGCAAAAGAAAAACATAAAATAAAATGGCCAAAAGATAGGAACAGATGTTTTTCTTTTTTCTTTCTTCTTTTTTTTTTTTTTTTCCTTTTTGAGACAGTCTCTCTTTGTCACCCCTCAATAGAGTGTGATGGCATCATAACTCACAGGAACCTCAAACTCTTGGGCTCAAGTGATTCTCTTGCCTGAGCCTCCTGAGTAGCTGGGACTACAGGCTCCTGCCACAACATCCAGCTATTTTTAGAGACAGGGTCTTGCTCATTATCAGGTTGGTCTCGAATTCCTGAGCTAGAGTGATCCACTTGCCTCGGCCTCTTAAACTGCTAGGATTACAGGTGTGAACCACTGCGCCTGGCCCAAACAGATATTTTTCAAAAGGAGACATAAAAATGACTAACAAGTATATTAAAAATGCACAGCATAATTAATCATCACGGAAATATGAATAAAACCACAATGAGATATTATTTCATCATAGTTAAAATTGCTTTTATCAAAAGCCACAGGGAATAATCAGTGCTGGTAAGGATGTAGAGAAAGGTGACCCCTCCCCATACACTGGTAGTGGGAATGTAAATTAGTAAGCCACTACGGAAAACTGTTGAGCAGTTCCTCAAATAACTAAAAATAGAATTTCTACATGATCCACCATTTTTACTACTGGGTATATACCCAAAAGAAAGGAAATGAATATATGAAAAGAAGTATCTGCACTTTCATATTTATTCCAGTACTGTTTACAATAGCCACAATACGGAATCAACTTAAGTGCCCATCAATAGACAAATGAACAGAGAAAATGTGTAATGGACTATTATTCGGCCATTATGAAATTGTGTTATTTGCAGCAAAATGGATGGAACTGGAGTTCTTTATGTTAAGTGAAATAAACCTGGCATAGAAACACAACTACCACATGTTCTCACTTATATGTGAGAACTAAAAAAGTAGATCTCATGCAAATGCAAATAAAGAAGATAGAGAGTGATTTGATGGTTACTAGAGACTAGGAAGTGTAAGGTAGAAAGGGCATGAAAAGAGATTGATTAATGGGTTCAAATATGTAGTTTGAAAAAGGAAATACAATCTGTGTTCAAAAGATCAGTAGGGTGTCTATGGTTTACAATAATCTATTGTATATTTCAAAATAGCTAGAAGAGAATATTTTCTTATGAATTTATAATTGGCAGTAGAGAGCCAGAAACATTGTAAATCACATAGATTGAACTGTGCTTGTTAAATTTAGTAGCTTAACATAGAATATTTTACTTGAGATATAAAATGCTGTTTTTTCTTTCAGATTTAAAGAAATGTTAGCTTTTTGTTTGTTTGTTTATTAAATCATAACTATGTAAATTGATGCATTTATGGGGTTCAGTGTACCAATTTGATATACAATGTAAAATGCTTACATTGAACTGCTTAACGCATCCATCACCTTTCTTACTTATTTGTTGTGGTAAGACAATTATACTTTTTTCTTAATGGTTTTGAAATGTACCATTGCATCATGCACATTAGGTGAGGTCCCCCAAAATAACTTCCCTCCTCCCATATCCCCCCTCCCCTCCTCTATCTCTCCTCTTCCCTTCTACTTTATGAACTATAGTTATGTTTTACCATTCCTTTGAATGTATAGGTGATTATATACTGATTTCATAATATTGAGTACATTGGATACTTTTTTTCCATTCTTGAGATACAACTAAGAAGAATATGTTCCAGCTCCATCCAGGTAAACAGAAAAGATGTGAGGTCTCAATCTTTTTATGGCTGCATAGTATTCCATGGTGTTCATGTACCACAATTTGTTAATCTATTTACGGGTCCATGGACACCTAGGCTGTTTCCATGTCTTGGCAATTATGAATTGGGTTGCAATAAACATTCTGGTGCAAATGTCTTTGTTGTAAAGTGATTTTTGATCATCTGGTTATATACCTAGTAGAGGAACTGTAGGATTGAATGGTAGATTTACTTTTTTTAGTTCCTTGAGTATTCTCCAAACTTCTTTCAAGAAAGGTCATATTAGCTTGCATTCCCACCAACAGGGTAGAAGTATTCCCTTCTCACTGCATCCATGCCAATATCTGTAGTTTTGGGATTCTGTGATGTGGGCTAATCTTACTGGAGTTAGATGAAATCTCATAGTGATTTTGATTTCCATTTCTCTGATAATTAAAGATGATAAGCATTTTTTAATTGGTTTCTTGAGACATGTTTTGAACTACTCTTTGGAGTTCTATTTCTATCTTTTCCTCCATTCTATTCATCTTATTTGCCATCTGTATTCTGAAATCTATTTCTGACATTTCAGCCATTTGTCTCTTAATAGCATCTTCTGTTGTATCTCCTTTGTCATTCCTTGGGTGAGGTAATCTATTCTGATTATTCATGTTGCCAGAGTTCTTCCACTCATTCTGCCCCATAAGTATTTTCTGCAATTTATCTATTAAAAGTGGTAGGGTAACATTGAATTGCAGACCCCAGGAAGTAGAGTTAATCCACCCTTAACCAGTGAGCTGGGGCTTGTGATTGAGGCTTTACAATATAGCTTTACCAAGGTCCCTTTCAGAACTGTAGCTGGATACTCTGAATACCTACTTAATGAGTGAGCACAAGCTGGCTCTGTCCTGAAATCAGCCACCTTTACCCAATCCTTAGGAGTTGTGGTATTAGGCTGGAATCTCAGCTGTGGCAAGACAGCTGTTATCCCTGCCCACCCCCCATCAGTAACCGCTGGTGAAGAAGAGTCAGTCCTTTCCCATTTCAAAACAACCACCTCTCAACCTTGAAGGGACCCTGGATGGACAGCCCAGGTCAAGAGTTCTAATCAGATTGACCCAGTCAGTACAATCACTGCTCTATAGTGAAAGTTCAAAAGGTCTCCAACTACTCAATAGTAGAAATCCATAGACAGTTCCATTTAGCATAAACAAGGGGATGGAGCCTAGTCCCCTCCAGTGAACCACCAATTCAGGAAAGGTCGCTGGCAATATTCAGGAGAAAGGAGTCAGCACTTCTACCCTTGAAAGTCTGAACCAGCCATCAATTCCCCTGCCCTAGAAAGTCCAAGCCTAGCACTGTGACCAGCCCTTGAAAGTACAAGCTGGGCATCAGTGGCTCCATCCTTGAAAGTCTCTACTGGGTATCAGTGGCTCTGCCCTTGAAACTCTGAAGTGGGGGTCAGCACCCCTTCCTCCATGAAAGTCCAAGTTGGGTGTCAGCGCCACCACCCGCAGTATGATGTTGTGTGCGTTTCTCACTCCCATATGTTCCTCTCTTCCCAAGCCCCCATGCTTCCACTCAAGTCACTATTTCTGTGCTGCTGTCCAAAAATACTTTGACCTCCTAGGGAATGACCACAAACTCTGGGCTCTGTATGGGGTAGAACTTCAGACTTCCAGGCAAGGGGAGAGGGGTGAACCGAGATTTCAGAATTGGGGGGAGAGTATTTGTTCAGTTTAAGCCAGGTAGGATGATGCCTAGGCTCACAAGTGAGACCTCTCTGGAGGAGGAGGTGTTTAGTGACTCTCACCCATGGAGTAAAATGAGATGTCTTTTGTCCCCTGCTCACTTTCAGAGAGCCCACAGCAAGCCTCCCACTTGGGGGAGGGGTCTCTCCTCCTCGTGGCAGTGGGCTTTGTACCTGGAATTTGCTCACTTGAATCCTCTTTCTTGGAGTCACAAGTTGCCTCAGCTGAGATGATGTGTACTTTACTATCTTCTTTCCTATCTCAGCTCCCCTCCTTCAGTTTCACAGACCAAATCTGTACAGTATGTCTCCTGGTCAGGAGCCTCTGGTGAAAGTTTCCTCTAGTCAGCCATCTTCCTCCCTGCCCCCCATCTTTACTCTTCTTGCTCAACATTGCTTTAGCTACTTGAGGCCCTTTGTAGTTCCATATGAATTTTAGATTTTTTTCTATTTTTATAGAAAATGTCATTGGAATTTTAATAGGGATCACATTGAACTGTATCAAATTTAAAAGTTTGTGTACAGCAAAAGAAACAATTAAAATGAAAAGGTAACCCATGGAGTAGGAGAAAATATTTACAAACCATATATTTGGTAAAGGGTTAATATTCAAAATATACAAGGAACCCATACAACTCAATAGTAAAAAAATAAAACTGATTAAAATATAGGCAAAGGGCCTGAATAGACATTTTCCCAAAGACCATACAAACAGCCAACAGGTATATGAAAAGATACTGAACATTATAATCATGATGGAAGTAACAAATCAAACCTACAGTAAGATATTACCTCACACCTGTTACAATAGCAATTAACAAAAAGTCAAAGATAATAAGTGTGTTGTCTTAAGTGTAATTCAAACTCTATGTTTTCTTATTAAATTTCTGTCTAGATAATCTTCCCAACATAGAAAGGTGGTTAACAGAGGCTGGCATGGAATGGAGAGGGATAGAGAAAGAGAAGATGTTGGTAAAGGTTATAAAGTTTTAGCTAGACTGAAGGAATACGTTTTAATGATATATTGTACTGCACGATGACCACAGTTAATAATAACATATTATATATTTCAAAGTTACCAAAATAGAATTTTAACATTTTCACCACTAAAAATTATAAACTAGTGTGGTAAGTGATATGTTAATTGGCTGAATCTTTTTACAATGAATATACATACATAAGTGTACCTCATGAATTTATATAATTATTACTTATCAGTTTAAAAAATGTTAAACATGTAAAATTTTAAAATAACTTCCAAATGTTAAATTAATAACAGAGAAGTGTAGAAAAGGATGTAGAGAAAAGGGAAGTTTGCACACTGTTGTTGGAAATGTAAATAGGTACAGCCATTATGGAAAACAGCATAGACATTCCTCAAGAAGTTAAAAATTGATGTGTTGGATCTATCAGGTATAGAACACAAATGTCTTTTTTTTTTTTAACCAAAAGCTATTCTTTTTTTTTTTTTTTTTGATTATCACTTAAATACTTTATTTTCAATTTATAGAAGCAATTGATTTTTTTATTGTTAAATCATAGCTGTGTACATTAGTGCAATCGCCTGTACCCATTCTAACATGCACCATAGATGTGGCCCCACCCATTACCCTCCCTTTCTAAAACCTCTCCCCTCCCTTCCCCTTCCTTGGCCCTTTCCCCATAGTCTTGTGGTATAGTTGGGTTATAGCCTTCATGTGAAAGCTATAATTTAGCTTCATAGTAGGGCTGAGTACATTGGATACTTTTTCTTCCATTCCTGAGATACTTT
>CAUYPK010068698.1:0-21986 GCA_963574355.1 Loris lydekkerianus
GGTCCCTCCTCAGAAGCAGCATAACAAAATCCAAACTTGGCAAAGAGCCACAGTATACAAAATAATGATAAGAGGCAAAGAGCCGAAATTCATTTTGGCCGGGAGCCGCATGCAGCTCTAGCCACGTGTTCGCCACCCCTGTCATATACCAAGGGTGGTGGGTTCGAACCCCACCCTGGCCAAAATGCAACAACAACAACAAAATAGCCAGGGCTTGTGGTAGGAGCCTGTAGTCCCAACTACTTGGGAAGCTGAAGCAGGAGAATTGCCTAAGCCCAAGAGCTGGAGGTTGCTGTGAGCTGTGACACCACAGCACTCTACCAAGGGCGACAAATGGAGACTCTGTCTCTAAAAAAAAGAAAAAGAAATAAATAAGTAGGAGTAAATCAAAGCTAGCAGTCACTTAGTTTATTCATACAATGGGAGAAAGGAAGGTAACATATACTTCTTGCAAAAACAGTTGGCAATATAACTATGAAGTTGGTTTTTAAAAACCTAACATTTGTTTAAGAAGGCTACCAAATCAAGAATCATAGAATTAAAGAACTGTTCAATAGAAACATTCAGCCCATCTTTTTAAAAAGGAAGAGATTAAAAACAATTCCTTAAAACCCTGACAGTGACCAGTTTTTCCTTATGCTCTACTGAATTACATGTTCATGCTGGAAATTTTTAAAACATCCAGAATTCTCTAAATTACATACATAAGACAAAGTTGCTTAATTTTGTATTTTTTCTTACTCACATGGAAAAACAGCAAGAAAGGATTTATCTATTCTTCTACTTAAGTTTTATGGGAAGTAAGAACTCCCAGCAAAATATTTTACTTTCTTATGCCACAAATAATGTGTCTAAAATTCTACCACCACTACCATCCACCTGCACAGGTACACTGAAAGCCCCTTGTCCAAGACATGGAGGGCAAGTACAGAGACAGCAGGCTCAATTCAGGAAGCTGAGACCTTCCAACAACAGGAAAGGGATGAGATGTTCTCCACATGTATACACTATCTAGCTCCTGGTCTTTAACACTTACAATGCCAAACAGAATAGAGTCATAGCACCCCGAATAAATGTCAGGCTGTGACAGCACACAAAAGATAGACTCTAAGCTTTTCTTTGAAGAAAAAAGAAAATGGCTAAAAATCAGTACAAAAAGGAACCCTCCACAAAATTTTGTAACAATAGTATTATTCAAATCAGTACTACATGTGGTCACATAATATATGTACTATTTTAACCAGAGGCTTTCAAGATAAGTAACAGAAAATATATCCAAATATAGACTTATTTGAATTAATTTCTTCGGATAATATGTTAAACATCTTTGTAAGACAAAATAGGAGGGAAAAGAGGAAAGAGTAGCAATTATTGGTAGACTGCCAAAAGCAGGCGCTGAGTGACCTTTATATTCAAACTCATTTCAGTCAGGTCAAATTAAGAGAATCCTATCATGGGTGGCGCCTGTGGCTCAAAGGGGTAGGGCGCCGGCCCCATACGCCAGAGGTGGCGGGTTCAAACCCAGCCCGGGCCAAAAACCGCAAAAAAAAAAAAAAAAAAAAAAAAAAGGAGAGAATCCTATCATAATAGGGCACTTGGTCTGGACTAGAAGAAGGGAGCATTCTCTTCAGCACATCCATCAGTGCTTGGATACTACTCAACAGAACCACACCTAACATTTATGTATGAGCCAGAAAGAACTTGTGCTCTACAGTGCTCTAAGGTTTTAAGTTACTGAGAGGGGGAAGTCCCCTGATGGGGAAGGTCCTCACTGAAGAGGAAGTAGCCTTTAAAAGGATTTCATCTTGAACACGGAAGGAGGCAGGACCAGTAAGCTGGCCTCTGCAGCTGAGGATGCCAGTCCAGGGGAGGCTAATCCTAAATCCTGAACACACATCTTGGCAGTAGGAGTATACCCGGGAAATCTGTCATTTAAATCAAAAGTAAAACCTGGAACCTAGGAGAATTTTGACCTTGACTACTACTACTGCCTGAAAATAAACTGAGAGAAGACATTTACTCCTTTGCCCTACAAAATACCGTATATAGTCGAGTATAAGCCGAGTTTTTTTGGCACAGAATTTGTGCCGAGTTTGGGTTTTTCAGCACAAATTTTGTGCCGGAAAAAACTCAGCTTATACTCGACTATATACGGTAAGTGCTACAGTCTCAGAAAACTGGTCTTAAGAACAGTTATATAGGCGGCGCCTGTGGCTCAGTGGGTAGGGCGCTGGCCTCATATACTAAGGGTGGCCAGTTCGAACCCAGCCCTGGCAAGCTAAAACAGCAGTGGCAACTGCAACAAAAAATAGCTGGACGTTGTGGTGGGCACTGTAGTCCCAGCTACTCAGGAGGCTGAAGCAAGAGAATCGCTTAAGCCTACGAGTTGGAGGTTGCTGCGAGCTGTGACGCCATACCACTCTACCGAGGGTGACAAAGTGAGACTCTTTCTCAAAAAATAAAAAAAAGTAATATATAATGCAATCAATTATTTATCTCTGCATTCATGCTACCACTTTCATCTAAATCGCTATCATCTCTTACTTGAAACACTGCAACAACCTCCCACTTGGCCATTGTCCTTCCACAGCATCCAGAATGCTCTATTTTTTTTTTTTTTTTTTTAATGGCCATTTTTACACTTCTGGGTTTTTTTTTATTGTTGGGGAATCATTGAAGGTACAATAAGCCAAGTTATACTACTTATGTTTGCTGAGTGAAGTCCCCCTATTAATAGTGTCCCGCCCCCAAGAGATGTGTCATATACCATGGCCCCACACGCCCCTCCCTTCTTCCAATACCCTCTCCCTACCAGGTGCTAGCATCAATTGTCCTCATATCAGAATTGAGCACACTGGATTCTCGCTTCTCCATTCTTGAGATGCTTTACTAAGAATATATTTCAACTCCATCCAAATTAATATAAAAGATATGAAGTCACTCTCCTTTTGTGGCTGTATAGTATTCCACGGTATACATATACCACAGTTTGTTAATCTATTCCTAGATTGGTGGGCATTTAGGTTGTTTCCACAATTTGGCAATTGTAAATTGAGCTGCAATTAAACAGTCTAGTGCAAATGTCCTTATGGTAAAATGATTATTTTTCGTCTGGGTAGATGTCCAGTAACGGGATTGCAGGATCAAATGGGAGGTCTAGTTTGAGTTCTTTAAGGTTTCTCCATACTTCCTTTCAAAAGGGTTGTATTAGTTTGCAGTCCCACCAGCAGTTTAACAGTGTTCCCTTCTCTCCATAACCATGCTAGCATCTGCAGCTTTGAATCTTTGTGATGTGGGCCATTCTCACTGGGGTTAGGTGATATCTCAGGGTGGATTTTATTTGTATTTCTCTGATAATTAGGGACAATGAGCCATTTTTTCATATGCTTGTCAGCCATTCGTCTGTCTTCTTTAGAGTGAGTTCTATTCATCTCATTTGCCCATTTATATAAGGGGTTGTTGGCTTTTGTTTTGTTGCATAATTTGAGTTTTCTGTAGTTATCAAGCTTTTGTCTGATTCATAGTATATAGATATCTTTTCCCATTCTGATGGCTGTCTCTTTGCTTTGGTTGCTGTCTCCTTAGCTGTACAGAAGCTTTTCAGTTTAATTAAGTCCCATTTGTTTATTTTTGTGGTTGTTGCGATTGCATCCCTTTGTATATGCCAATAACAGCCAAGATGAGAACTAATCAAGGACATAATTTGCTTCTCAGTAGCTTCGAAGAAAATGAAATACCCAGGAATATACCTAACAAAAGAGGTGAAGGACCTTTGTAAAGAAAACTATGAAAATTCTGAGAAAAGAAATAGCAGAAGATATTAACAAATGGAAGAGCATACCATGCTCATGGCTGGGAAGAATCAACATTGTTAAAATGTGTATACTTCCCAAAGCAATCTACGTTTTACATGGAAACAGAAAAACCCCTGTACAGCTAAAGAAATTCTTAGTAATAAAAACAAACCTGGGCGTTAGTCTGTAGTACAACCAGACTTTACGTTGTACTACAAGGCCACAGTGATCAAAATAGCCTGGTATTGGCACAAAAATAGAGACATAGACATCTGGAATTGAATAGAACACCCTGAGATGAAACTAAAATCTTACAGCCACCTCATCTTTGATAAACCAAACAAGAACATTCACTGGGGCAAAGACTCCTATTCAATAATTGGTGCTGGGAGAACTGGATAACCACGTGTAAAAGACTGAACGTGGACCCGCACCTTTCTCCACTCGCTAAAACTGATTCAAGATGGATAAAAGATCTAAATTTAAGGCACGAATCAATAAAAATCCTTGAAGAAAGTGTGGGGAAGACACTTGAAGATATCAGCCTGGGGAAAGATCTTATGAAGAAGACTTCCATGGCAGAATGCTCTTTTTAAACCTAAATCAAACCATCAGTAATGAATAAATTTTCACACATTTCTCTAACAGGCCATAAAGAATAATGTTTTGTGATGCATTTTAGCAATATCATTATTTCAAATACTAGAATCATTTTTTCATCAAAAAACGAAACCCACTATACTTGTTATTGCCTGCAACTGAGACAGAATGCTCTCTGCCCAAAATGCACGCAGGCAACCATAAATTATGCCAGTAATAAACCACGTCTTCCCACTCGGTAGGAATGTTGCCGCTCCTGCATTCCTCAGATCACACTGTCTACCTCACTATCTTATTAGTTACTACCTTACTTACTGAGCTCCAAATCTCACTATTTTTCTTTTCTGTCCCTAGAAAATGCAAGCTTGTTCCCATCTCATAGTTTTAGCAGGTGGAATGCCCACCTTTCTAATCTTCACATAGCTGCTTCCTTCTCATCATCCATGTCTCAACACAGTGTTGCCTACTCAGAGGAGATTTTCCTCACCATCCTAGCTGAAGAAGCCCCACTCTCCAATCATTCCCTTTAACATTATAGGGAACTTTCTTCCAAGCACTTAATATTATTTGAAACTACCTCATTTACATGTGTAGTTTTACGTATTATTTCTTTCCTTCAACTAAAATGTAAGTTTCAC
This sequence comes from Loris lydekkerianus, assembly GCA_963574355.1. Classification (NCBI taxonomy): domain Eukaryota; kingdom Metazoa; phylum Chordata; class Mammalia; order Primates; family Lorisidae; genus Loris; species Loris lydekkerianus. The sequence goes on from CAUYPK010068698.1 coordinate 5,033, forward strand.
GAAAGCAAGGAGTTTATCTTCTATATCTTTAACCCTAGAAAGTTCAACGCACACAGTACATACTCAATGAAAGTTTGTTAATGAATGATTAAGTAACTAAATGAACAGCTAACTTGGGCAAATGGGTACAAGAAAAAGAAGGAATCCCAAATAAAGCACGACATAGTGGGAAAAGCCAACACCGGAGCTATGCTGGATGGATTTGTTTCCTTGCTTTGCCATTTAATAACTGTGAGTCTGCACAAGGTACATTTAAAACTGCACTTCAGTTTCTTCATCTATAAAGTGAAGACAATAATAGTACATATTCTTAAAGTCATTGAAAGGAATAATGAGTTAAAAGCTGCAAAATGCTCGAACCGTGCCTGAAGCAAATTAAGTGCTAAAGTGTTTGCTGTTATATTTGAGGCTGCCTCCGATTCAACAAGAGAAGACACTGAGCTAGATTCCACAAGGTAAGACGTGTCAGGACCAATATGGAAAAGGCCCTTCACCACAGGACTGCTGGAGTATTCACTCTGGCTCAGGACCAGAGAGTCTGCACCACTCACATCAAATTCTACATGAATGTTGACTACTGGAGTCAGGCAATTGAGTGGCCTTTGCTAGCCATTGTGGGAAGAATAAGAGCCCCACGCCATCCAGCTCCAATACTTTATACCATCAAATGCACTTTTCATGCCCCTTTTTGCTTCCCCCAACCCTTTCAACTACCATATAAAATTCTAACAGCCCCACTTTGTGGCTACAATTTAGTTGCCATTTACTGTCCATTAATTTCAACTGCAGTAATCTCTAGCTCTGCCAGGAAATAGTGGTCAGAACAGGAATGCTGGTCCAAGAACATCCAGGCCAACACCTGAAGAGTCCTCCAGTCTTGGCAGGCCAGCCTGAGTTCCATCTCTACTGCTTTTTTTTTTTTGACAGTCTCACTATGTTGCCCTCAGTAGAGTGCTATAGTATCATAGCTCACAGCAACTTCAAACTCCTAGGCTCAAGGGATTCTCTGGTCTCAGCCTCCCAACTAGATGGGACTATAGGTGCCCAACAGTTCTAGAGATGGGGTCTCACTCTTGCTCAAGCTGGTCTTGAACTCCTGAACTCAAGCAATCTGCCCATCTTGGCCTCCCAAAGTGCTAGGATTATAGGCAAAAACCATGGCACCCAGCCTCTAACTCTACTACTCTTAAGGCCTCAATAATCATTCCTTCCCCACTCCTTCTCTCCTAACACTTCTAAAAAATAAGGGGAATAGAGGGGTACAGTGGGGTATGTTTATAGTCTGAGCTACTAGGGAAATTGAGGCAGAGGTGTGTGTAAGCCCAGAAGTTTAAAGTCAGGCTGGGCAATATAGTAAGACATTATCTTGTGACAAAAGAGTTAGAAAAGAGGAGATCAGCACAATGGCATGATAAGGGAAACAAACAAGGTTGCTTGTTAATCTGGGAAGGTAAAAGGCTCACAACTGTTTCATTTTATGACCCGTAGGTTTATAATTGCTGCCAGTAAAAACTAGCTAGTTATCTATGAAAACTCAGTAAATGATAAAAACTATTGCTGGAAATTTTAAGGAAACTAATCTTACTAAATATTGAAAAAAAAGCACACTATAAACTTTAATTTCAACATCACCCACCAATGAACCATAACTGCAAGTTACAACATCTTTAAATGCATTCCAAGAGTCAATCCCAATAAATGCCTTTATTTTTAAGCAGGCAAGATTCAATTGCTGTATTCTGATCATTTAAGAAGTTTATTTCAAATTTATTTAAAACTAGATAACAAAGATCCAAAATTTAAAGCTTTTATAATATAAAAAGTCACCTTATTCTTTTGTTACATATGCTCATGTTAAAAACTTTAAAAGAATTATCTTTAATCATATTTCCATCTTCCCTTGATAAAAAAAAAAAATCTTTAAAGTAGGTTGCTTGTCAAAAAAGAGATTTATAGAGTTTAACACAGTGGTAGGCCAAGACTAATTAAATGTATTCTCGTTTAAATCGCATATAGATTTATAATCAATAATCTGCTTTTACAAACTACTGTAAACTGAGAAAATGTTCTTCCTCTTGCCCTAAATTTGTTTATCATTTTCCTGGATTCAGAGAGCAAACAAGTAATCAAGTTCATTTTCACTTCACTCAGAAAGCACTCCAAATTCATAAGACAAAAATGAAAATCTTAATTTTTGAAAGCCCTACAGAAGAAAAGATTAGTTTACTATAATCTTTGCAATGTTTATTGTATAGGTTATTCTTTCTTTATTCTGATACAAATCAAATCCTTCATTCTTCTGGTGAAAAAATGTAAACTGGAAAACACTGAAGCTGGAGATGCAGTTTATAACGCATCTATCTCAACTTCAGCTGCTCAGCAGGATCACCTGAGGAGCTTTTAAAAAAATACTATTGTGCAGGACCCACCCCAGACCAATTACTTGAATTCCATGGCAATTGTATGGTTTGAAAGCTCCCCAGATGATTCTAATACTCTGCCAGAATTAACAACCTCCAGATGTAATGAAAAATACAGTCATACATTACTTAACAACTAAGATATAGTCTGAGAAATGTGTCATTGGCAATTTTGTCATTGTGTCAACCTCAAAGAGTGTATTAACACAAACCTAGATAGTACAGCCTACTACACACCCAGGCTACACAGTATATATAGCCTATTGTTCCTGGGCTACAGACCTGTACGGCACGTTACTGTACCGAATATGTAGGAAAATGCAACAAAACGGTAAATATTTATGTATTTAACCATAGAAAAGGCACAGTAAAAGTATAGTATAAAAGATAAAAAACGGTACATTTGTATAGGACCCTTAACATGAATGGAGCTAACAGGACTGCAAGTTGCCCAGGTGAGTCAGTGAGTGAGTGTGAAGGCCCAGGACACGACTGCACACTACTGTAGACTTTGTAAACGTTGCATGCTTAGGTTACACTAAATTTATAAAAATTTATTTTTCTTTCTTCAATAATAAATTAACATTAGCTCATAATGTGTTTACTTCATAAACATTTTAATTTTTAACTTTTTGACTCTCACAATAACAACTTTAAACACAAACCACACTACTGTACACAGGTAAACAATTTACCTTCTTTACATTCTTAATTCTATAATATGCTTATTCTTACTCTTTTTTGTATTTTTTTTTTTCTCTTTAAACTTTCTTGCTTAAAACTAACTCACACATTAGCCTAGGCCTACCCACAAACTCACACATTAGCCTCAGCCTACACAGGGTCAGGATCACGAATATCATTGTGTTCCACCTCCACATCTCATCTCACTAGGTTAGTGGTTCTCAACCTTCTGCTATATATTTTCATCGTTACAAAGGGGTTGCGACCCACAGGTTGAGAGCCACTGCACTAGGTCTTTATGGGCAACAATACAATGGGCCTGTCATCACCTAATGTGCCTTCTTCTGGGATACCTCCTGAAGGACCTACCTGAAGCCATTTTACAGTTAACTTTTTTTAAACATGTAAGTAGAAGGAATACACTCTAAATTAATAATTAACAAAGTACAGTAAATACATAAACCAGTAACACAGTATTTTGTAACCAAGTATTATGTACCATAAATAACTGTATTGCTGGACTTTCATAAGACTGGCAAGGCAGTAGGTTTGTTTAGAACTGCAAACACAACACATGAGTAATTTATTGCATTACGAAAGCTAAGAGGAGCCTAGGCAATTGGAATTTTTCAATTCCATTATGTTTTTATGGGACCAGCGTATATGTGGCTCATTGCTGAAACATTATTTTGTATTTGCCTATATATATACTTTAGAATCAGAGACCTAGGTTCAAATTCTGGTCTCACATCTTAATAGTTTTATAAATTCATTTCCAAAGATGGTAATATTTATGTAATTTTTATATAATTCTATCAATGAGATAATGCATAAAGAAGTTCCTAGGCCTGCATATCATAGGAATTTTATAAATGTGAAAATCTCCAGGTAAAGTCTGTTCTATTTCAAACCTATTTTGTCCCAATTTGCAAATAATTCATATCATGAATCTGCAGTTTAATTCAAACAATAGAAGGAACATTGTGTTCAAACCAGTTTTTTTATTTTGTAGGGTGAAATCTACCAAACTCTTCCCCTGTTATGCACTTAACTGAATACTAGGAGCTACAGAGAATTAAAAAAACAAAAAAACAAAATAAAAGAAGTACACATCAGGTTTTTCACTTAATATGTAAGTGGGGAAGGCCAAAGTGACACTTAAAACTATCACAATTTCCAATTCTTATCAATTCTTCGGCTCAAGTCCTCCCCAACTCCTCAAATGGCAGAGATGATCAAAGAACAGATGCTTAAGTAAAAAGCATACTGGAAGTTTAGGCTGGTCAAAATGGTATTAAAATATCAGCACTGGTGGTGTAGTGGTGAGCATAGCTGCCTTCAAAAATAGCAAGTGAAGCCAGAGTAAGAAACAGGGAAAACCTGTGGGTTTTCATTACAAAAGGACCAGCGTAGTCACTTTTATTAATAAATTATACACCTGCACAGAATTTCAGCATTTTTAAAACTGTAGTTTTATATTATTTTTTTCCACTACACAATTTACTAACATAGCTCTCCTCATTTTAGACAGGTGAAAATTGTGGCTCAAAGCATATTTACCCAAAGTCATCAGACCAGTAGCTGTTAGTGGGTGCTACTGTACCACAGAAAATTTTCAGTTACATGTCTATAAATAAAACACTGCTTGTTTGTTAAAACTCATTATCTATCTGGTCAATTCAATAATGAATTATGATCATTAAAACTATTATGATCTGGCTTTGTGCCCAAAGGTCAGTGGTTAAGGGTGCCGGCCACATGCACCTTGGGTGGTGGGTTCAAACACAGCCTGAGCCTACTAAACAACAATGACAACTGCAACAAAAAATAGATGGATGTTATAGCAGGCGCCTGCAGTCCCAGCTACTTGGGAGGCTGAGGTGAGAGACTCACTTAAACCCAAGAGTTTGAGGTTGCTGTGAGCTGTGATGTCACTGTACTGAGGGTGACATAATGAGACTCTGACTCCAAAAAAAAAAACAAAAAACAAAAAACCAAACTATTATGATCTGGAAAACTATTAATAAGTAACATGTTATTATCAAAAATTCCTAGACTCCATGCCTCAAAATTCATGGCAGCATCAGGTATAGTAATCTAACAAATCTCATCTAGTATTTACAGATGACAAAATGTTACAACTAGCAGTAGCTATTGCTGCAGAAATAAATATTACTTGTTTTGACATGTTCATTAAGGTTTAATTTTTCAATGAGTATAAGGAGAAATGCACTGTGACAATCAACTGAAAACACTGATTCAATTAAGAACTACCTTTTAAAAAGGCAAGGACAATGATGAGAAAACTAAAAATTCAATCACTGTTCAATTTTTAGCTACTAGGATTGTCTGAGTAGCATTTTCTATAATATTACTTGTTACAACAGCTCATTCGTTGCAAAATAAAGTTGGTTCTTAAAACTATATACATATCTCAAAAAATAATATATCTCACCCAGAATTTACAAATGATACTTTATTATTTTCTACAATTAGCTTATGTTGCACTAAACAGTATTGTTTTAAATATAGTCAGTAATTCTGAGCAATATGTGAAATATATAACATGTCTATAATGCACAAAAAACTCAATCAGTATGTCCAAGAATCCTAATCATAAAATGAGAATGAAGTTATTAAAATTTGATAAAAGGAGAACTGCTTAACTAGAAAGCCACTTGGAAGATGATAATCAGGACCTGACTGAACACACAGCATCTCAGATGAACTTGTTTATTTTGTACTTTTTTAATTGGGTGTTTATCTTTTCAAGTGTTTGGGTAAAAATCCTGCGATTCTCTAAATGCTAATTAATATACTGGCATAGATAGTTTTTCACATAAAAGGATTTCCCAATATTTTATAGTTTCCAAATTAGAAGAGAAAATACATGTGATGAGTAACAAAAACTAGCACTGCTATAGAACTACATTGATTTCTTTGGTTTAGGAAACAACATCATTAATAAACAGAATTCTAACAGCCAGAATTCATTACCACCATAGTCACTAATCAGGACTGGTCTACACAAAAAGAAATGAAATACGCAGAATGTCATAGGAGTTGGGTATTGGAGCTTAAAATTCTGAAATTCTCAATACAAGTAATTTCTAGGCCTTTGTGTAAAAGCACATGAGGCTAGGAATGAATAACACATGAGCAAGCATTAATTACTGACTGCTGAGCTAAAATGTGTATCTGGCCATCCATGCCCTGTAAAGAAAATGAAGAAATGGAAGAGACCAGGCTAGTTTAAATGAGAAGTGAAAAACAGAGAAAGAAGTGTTAAGACATGTAGAACTAGATCAAGTGAGCTGGAGAAGGAGATGAAAGGACATAAAAGAAAAATACATAGAACTTATGTTACTTCAAAAATGTAAGTAGAGGCTCAGCACCCATAGCTCAGTGGTTATGGCCCCAGCCACATACACTGAGACTGGTGGGTTCGAAACAACAATGACAACTACAACAAAAAAACAGCCGGGCATTGTGATGGGCGCCTGTAGTCCCATCTACTTGGGAGGCTAAGGCAAGAGAATTGCTTTTAAGCCCAAGAATTTGAGGTTGCTGTGAGCTGTGATGCCATGACACTCTACCAAGGGCGACAAAGTGAGACTCACTCTCTCTCTCTCAAAAAAAAAAAAAAAGTAAGTAGAATTAGTCTCACTGCAACGACAGCATACTGCCGATTCATTTGTCATTTAATAGTCATCTCAGCAAAATTAAAATAGTCACCATCATCCAGAACTATGATTAAGTTTATAATAAGTTTACATATAAGAGGTAAGTGATTAAAATAACAGTTTATTTGTTCACATGACAAATTTCTTTTCTTTAAAAAAGAATACAATTCCAAATACAGCCAAATGAGTCATTAAAACAACTGGACATACTAGTTCTCAAAAGTTCAGCTGTTGGAACAGAAGAGAAACTTCATAAGTAGGATGGCCCAGGCTTAGGACTTTAAAACACATCTTGTACAGCTGTTGTGATGACAGTGATAATTTATATAAATTGTAAAGTGCTCACATAAGAACTTGGACTGAGTTACAGGGTACTGAGAAGTACTCATTGCTACTTTAAAGCCATTAACTTTATATCACCTTTCTCTAGAGCCATGGTTCTCAACCGGGATGACTCTGCTCCTGAGGGGTACTCGGCAATGTCTGAAGAGATTTTTCATTGTCATGACTAGAGATGAGGTGTGGTGGAGGGGGCAGTGTGCTACTCGCATCTGGTGGGTAGAGGCCAAGAGTGCCTGCTAAAGATCACACAATGCACAGTATAGTACAGCCCCTTCCCCCGATCAAATAATTATCTGTTCCAAAATGTTGTACCACAGAGGGTGAGAAACCTGCTCCACAGCAGTGGTTCTCAAACTTTAGCGGGACCATCCCCTGGAAGGCTTGTTGATACGAGAGTTTCAACCCCAGTTAGTCCAGGGTCCATTTCTCACCCAGTCCCCAGTAATGATAATGATTCTGTCCTATTTCTGAGAAATAATGATCTAGAGAGAAGTGAGGAGCTAATAGACAAAACAAAAAGCATTAGAAAAGTACATCTAGGGTAAGTTCCTCTAAAGTTTTAAAACAAAAATTTTACTTAAAAAATGTTTAAACTATATAAAACTGTGTGTACATGCCTATGGGTGAATTGTTTGGTGTAATTTTTTTTTTTTTTTTGAGACAGAGCCTCAAGCTGTCACCCTGGGTAGAGTGCTGTGACATCACTGCTCACGGCAACCTCAACCTCCTGGGCTCATGCGATTCTCCTGCCTCCACCTCCCAAGTAGCTGGGACTATAGGCGCCTGCCACAACTCCCAGCTGTTTTTTGGTTACAGTGTAATTGTTGTTTTGCAGGCCCAGGCTGGATTCGAACCCGCCAGCTCAGGTGTATATGGCTGGCACCTTAGCAGCTTGAGCCACAGGCGCCGAGCCTGGTGTAATTTTTTTAAGAGGAAAGAGGAATCATTTAGTAATGACAGGTCATGACTCCAAGAGTGAGAACCACTAATTAGAGAGATGTTTGTGTGTTTCCTCTCTGCAGTGTTAAAGATTAATCAGGGAAAGGCTTCTTATACCTTCCCTTAGCTGAAACTTAGCTAATAAAATAAATAAAAGTGGAAAGAAGTTTGGAGAACACTCAGGGATCTAAAAATTGACCTGCCATTGGATCCTGCAATTCCTCTACTAGGAATATATCCAAAAGATGAAAAACCACTTTGCAAAAAAGATATTTGTACCAGATTACTCACTGCAGTTTAATTCGTAATAGCCAAGTCATGGAAGAAGCCCAAGTGCCCATCAACCCTTGAATGAATTAATAAATTGTGGTATACGTATACCATGGAATATTATGCAGCCTTAAAAAAGATGGAGCCTTTACCTCTTTTAGGTTTACATGGAGGGACCTGGAACTGAGTAAAGTATCGAAAGAATGGAGAAAAAAGTATCCAATGTACTCAGTACTTCTATGAAACCAACTTATATTTACTCACACTTTCTTATGAAAGATAGAACACAACTATATAGCCCAGGATGAAGGAGAGAAATGGAGTGGGAAGGAAGGGGAGGGAGGAAGTTTGATAGAGGGAGTGTAGAAGGCGGGACCACACCTATGGAGCATATTGCAAGGGTATAAGTCAAATCTGTCAAGTGTAGAACATAAATGTCTTAAAACAATAATCAAGTAAATGAGGTGATAGCTATGTTGACTGGTTTGATGTAAACACATCAGATTGTGTAAACAACACATTGTACCCCACATATGCATAAATGTATGCATGATCTATGTGTATATGACTTAAAAAAAAAAAAAAGATAGTACCTTAGAAGGCATAAATTTCAAAAATATAAAAGACATGATGAAATAATCATTTTACTCTAGATGATTTCAATCTTATTTTAGAACATTATAAATCAAAATTTTGTATCCCTGTAAAACTAAATGTTCAGTAAAAATATTTTCAATTACTAACCACAGTATAGATTTATACATATATCAACTGAACACCATATGAAGAAATGCATTCCCTATCACGCATGAACTCTGAGACATATGACCAGTCAATGTTATTAATGGACTCCTTCCAACAAACCTTTGTTAGTATAATCTGTAGTGTATTGTGAAATAACTGTCTAAATGTTTTCACCAAGTTTTATTATCCATGATGTTCACTGCCAAGTCTACCCAAAGAGCTGCAAGAGGCTATGATCCAAATTATTACAAAATGTATTTAATTTATTTAAATCATGTAATTTAATGAACAATCTTTCTCCAGAAGCTCTGCAAACTATTTTTATAGCTTTATATTAAAAGCAAATGCATAAACTTTTAAAATTCCCACCCCAAATTCTTAATTACACAAAGTAGAACACCAGGAGATTGATTTAAGACATGTAACATATATAATAAAATGCTTGTTTGTTCCACAGTAAAACTTAATTGAATGCTCAAGCAGGTTACAAATTTGCTTTAAGCAACTTTCTCAGAGTTGTAGATTCTTTAATGCCACACACATAGTTTCAGACTGAACTTACTCACCTTTCTGCAAAAAAAGTATTGCAGGCGGGGAAAAAAAAAAAAAAGACTTAATTAGCTTAGCTTTATGTAGAAAGGAAAGCACACCATGGTTAGTGGAAACAGAATTGCCAAACATCCAGAGTGAGTGAGCTAACTCCATTTGCTCCACATTTCACTGCCTGGTATCATTGGGACACATTAACAGTCACATCCTTGAAACGAAAACAAAAAAGATGGCACTAATTGTGAAAGTAAGCAGAGTATGAAATCAGAAGCTGTAGCATTAAATGCTAAATTTAAAGTCTTTTCCACATACTATTATACATGCATGTAATACTGAATTCTGGAAATATCTAACTCGGTACACCGCCACATAAATGTCTCATAGACATCTCAGACTTTCAGCTTCAAAGATGACCTCTCAGATAGGCTTTGTTTCCCACCCCATATACATTCTCTACCTAGTATCACATGGCTCAGTCGAAAGCTATTATTCATGTAGCTGCCCAAGTCAGAACCTAGGAATAACTCTGTCCTTTCTTTCACCCCAACGTCTAGTGGCTACCTATGGATTCAGAGCCACATGTGGCCTTCTGGATCCTTGAGCGTGGCCTTTTGACTGAATCCAAACTTCACAGAACAAATCCCTTTATTAAAAGGAGTTGTTCTGTAAAATTCAATTGAGGGGCTGCTCTTGGGGATCTGGAGGGCCATGTGTGGCCTGGAGGCTGCAGGTTCCCCACCCCTGACCTAGCCTCACAACAAGTTCTGTCAATACTACCTCCAAAATAACCCCCAAGCTTACTGATTCCTCTACCTCTACAATCACCACCCTGAACATCACCTTCTATCTATACTTGGACTACCAGAGCCTCTCCACTTCACTCACAACTCCTATTCCCTTCTACATTCATTTGGCAGAGTGGTCTTACATGATACTCTATATCTCAACATTCCCCTGCCTAAAAACCCTCCAACAGCTTAAAATCCAAATTCTTTTCCTTCACCCATAGTTCTATATAATTTTGTTTTTTCCCATCTCTTCAAGCTCATCTCAACCTACCCTTGGTCACTATATCAAATATATGCCAGGCCCTCATCAGACACAGAATATGCCCACATCTTGACTCCCCAGCTTTTAGAACTGTGAAAAATGTTTGTTGTATAAATCCCCCAGTTGAGGTTATTTTCGTTGTAGTAGTCTGAATGGACTAAAAAAATCAGACTCTTTTATGTTCTTGAAAGATGCTATTCTCATGCTCATCTCTAATATAAGTGGCTCCCTCTCATCCAAAGATTTTATCTTAAATTATATCATCTCAGAAAGAGGTCTTATGTAACCACTCTAATATAAGCAGGTCCAATGCCTATTGGCCACTATTCTCAGCATCTTATTTACTGCTTTCAAAATAGTGTAAAGACAAGCTCTGCCCAGTGGTGTACCATAGCCAGTGATGTTCAGCCAAGTCTCTTTTATTGGTAACTGATTCTTTTTTTTTTTTTTTCTTTCAGTTTTTGGCTGAGGCTGGGTTTGAACCTACCACCTCTGGTATATGGGGCCGGTGCCCTACTCCTTTGAGCCACAGGCACTGCCCTTTTATTGCTAATTGAAAACAGAATAAAACCACTGCCAAAAGAATGCTTTATGTTCTGCAAGGTTTATGAAAAGAACTAGATCTAGATAAGTGTCATTTATGCTACACAGAATGCTTTTTGTAAATAAAAAAAAAAAAAAAAAAAAAAACTGTTGGCTAATACTGCAGATTGGCCTCAGCAGGTAGAGGAAAAATATGACATGTACATTACAAGAGAAGGATATCATGAAAGAAAAACCTATGTTACCTACATTTTTAAAAGCTATGTGTAGGATTACGTTGTCTGAAAGTGCTGGCATATTCCCAGCTCAGGGCTTTTGCTTTGCTGTTCCCTTTGCCTAGGAAGCTCTTAACAGCAGATAAACACGTGATCCCTTAAACTGCTTTAGGTCTTCATTTCATGTCATCAATCAGCAAGCACTCCCCCAACTGTACTTTTTAAAATGGTAACACCTTCTCCCAACACAGTCCTTTCTCATCTTTCCTTGCTTTTTCTCTCATGGCACTTGTCATCACAGGACATACAGGTATTTTACATGTGTGTGTGTATATAGACACACTTATTGTATGCCTCCTCCACTAAAATTTAGGCTGCATAAGGGTAGGAATTTCTGCCTGTTTTGTTCACTGCTATGTCTCTAGTACCTAAAGCACAAATCACACAGTAGCATTCACTAACCACCTGTTCAACTAATTAACATTAAAAGAACACCCATGAAAGATGAACCAAGTTATAACAGGAATATGCCAGAGAAGACTGGCAGGACGGCCAACCCTAAGCATGAGCTGAGGCTTGCAAAAACCAGTAAGGAAAACAAAATGAGTTTTATAATCTGGCAAAGAAAGAAGAACACATTACTGGGGAAGATGGAAAAGTCAACTATTCAACTTATTTTTAGCTTCCATCTTCTCCAACAACAAAATGGTCTTCTAAGAGGAAAGGGTAACAATAAACAACTAAAGTAAAAACAATCCTTCCACATCTGCAGAGATACCTGCTTTGGTAGATATATTGCTTTAAATTAATGAAGTCTTCAGATAAACAGGAATTACTTTAGAGGACACTGAAAGAACTGAAAGAATTACAAAACCAATGTCCATCATGTAAACCAAGGGAACATGGAGAGGTGCCTAAGGTCAGGAGACAGGCACGTAAAAATACTAATGGATCTTATCAACTTGATAAGCCTGACTTCATTTCTAGCAAAATTTAGAATATGTTTTTGAGTATTTAGAAAGTAAGCCAGTGATTAGTAAAAATTTAGATGTATCAATATAAAAAAGATTTCTTAACAACATATAAGCTGAATGAGAGTACAGGTAGGCACACTCAATAGTTTCTCAAAGACCTGGAAATCAACTTCTCATTCTATTACTCACCATTTTCAACCAAATACTAAGTGTCCACAGTTCTCCACCTCAAATATTTTCCAAATCTGTCCACTTTACCTAAGCCCCCATTATAATCTGGATAACTGCCGCCTCTCATCTGACTGCTGGTAAAGACTGCTACTTGATCTTCTAAATCCTAATTTACTTCTTTCTAATTCATTATCCATACTGCACCCACAGGAATGTCTTCAAAAGGAAAATCTGACATGGTTACAGTCTTATTTAAAATCTTTCACTGGCCTCCTATAATCACACCCCATTCCTCAGGAATTAAGTTCAGTATCTCTAAAATGGTCTACGTGTAGGGCCTGATCAGTCTCTGTCTAACTTGCAGTTTACCTTATTGCCACTCTCAAGATTGATGGCCACACTCTAATCAGAACGGCCTTCTTTCACCTCCCAGAACTTAGTTAACTCTCTGCTTCTGAGCCTGGTACAGATCCATTCCCTTACCTGGGTATACAGTGATTCACTGTACTATTTTCTCTGCCCTTCTTCATGCAATGTAACCTTAGTATTCTCAAGACGGGTAAAATCTGAATTTTGCTAAAGACTTTAAAAAAGGAAGCTTACCCAATATCAACCTTTCATTGAGATAAAAGGCTTAAGTGGAAGGAGTACTTATACTTCCTATTGACAGTTCTACTTAGGAATCTCCTCCTATGCTATTTTCAATAAAAACAGTACCTGACACTGTAGAAAAATCATAGCTTTACGATACGTAGATATGTAGTAGTGGCTGCACTAAATTAAAAAACCTTTGTCTCTGTTTCAGTAGTCTAGGTTACCAAGTTATTTCTGGAAAGTTACCTATTACCTTTTACCTAAGTCTTCCCTAAAAAGAGAGGGAAGAGAAAGGAGAGGGGAGAGGGAGATTGAACAACAATGATTACTTATCTAGGAAGTCCTTCTGAAATCAACCCAAAAATACTATCACAGAATTAAAGTATATGTGACTACTGCTTTATAGCCCTTGAATTTGGGTCTTGTAAAGTACAAGCACATGAGCTCTGCCACGATCACAAAACTGGTAAGAGATAGGGCCGTAACAGATCAGGCCCAGCGCTCCATCTCAGTCCAACGCTTATTCTACTAGACACCACTAATAAAAACAAGGCAATGCAATTACAACCTACCTGTTTCTATCATATAAACCTCCAAAGCTGGAACTATTACATTTATCTTTTAAGTTACCTATTAGACAAAAGTATTTCCTAAATGTTGTGACTTGTTATGAAATCACCATTAGCTAGTCATTAATTCCTCTTAGAATCCAGTTTTAAGTTAAAATGGCACATTAGCAAATAATAAATTTCTCTAAATAATTAATTAGCTGAAAAAGCCTAACTATACTTCAAAAGTAATATACATTTTTAACATATTTAGCAGTCAAACCCTGCCTTTTTTTAGAATTTAATATATATTCAGAAAAGCAAAGTTGAAAACTAAGTCATGTTAAAAATATTTTTAGAGATTTTTGCAAATCTCCAGCTTTAAATTGCTTAACATTAAATAGAAAACAGACTGTACAAGTAGTGACAAGTGTCTCATAAATAAAAATGCTTTTTCTTTTTTGTGGTCATTACTTTGTTTCACAGACCAGTTAAATATTTTTATATCTAAAATGAAAACCCATAAAAGACACTGAAAGGCACAGTATGTCTTAATTTGAGTTTTCTTGGTTTCATAAGCTTTTCTTATTTCTCTTTCACAGAGATCTGGGAAATTTAAATTTGCATTTGAAAGTATTCAAAAATTGTTTAAATAGTTATTGAGCTGTTATGATCTACAGGTGTGGTTCTAAATGAAATACATTTACCATGTCTCAACTTAGACAAATTTAACATTAGTCTACAAAAGGTGAAATACTTTTGACTTCACAAATTGACAGAAACTTCTTTTAGAAGAAAAAAATTCCTAAACATAAAATCTATTTCCATAAATAAATACAAACAAGGCATTTCCTCTACTTTAAACCAATATTTAAACTATATGTGAAAAGCTGCTAATATTATTTGCTGGTAGTATTAGAAGGGAACAAAATACATCCAGTTAATATTTATTCTCTTCCACTCTCTGCCTAAGACCATAGTAGATATTGGAGATACAAAGAGATATACTCTAACCAGGAGAATGTATATGCTAGCAGAATACACAAACAATATACTCTACCAGCGTGGGATAAAATCAAGAGCAAAAAATGCATATAAATGGACAGGGAGCCATGACAGCACACGAACATTAATAGCCCTGTCTCTCTGTGAGCTCTGTGAAGACAGGAGCCACGTTTGCTCCATCAGCGCTCCTAGCTAGTGTCAGTGTTAGAAGTGTTCAGTAAATGTCTGCTGACCAAAAGAATAAAAAGGCTGGCTTCATATAGAAGGTAACAATAGAAATGAGCAGTAAAATGTTACTAGTAGTTAAATAGACAAAAAAGGAGGAAAAAAAGCATTCCAGACATAAGGAACAGAATGGACAATACTCATCTTTCACCAATTTACCTTAATCTAATTAATGTTGATATTTCACTCCAGAATATACTTTCTATAAGCAACATTTACTCAAGATCTCCTATGTGAATATTTTAATTTTCAACAAACATAAAGTACTGAGGACTCCAGAATCCATAACATACTTACCATAGAACTTTTAGTAGTGTACGCTTAATCACAGCCATCACAAATAAAACCAAGCATAATAACTACAGAAAAATTTAGAACTAAAAATAAAAATGAAATACAAACACCATTAACTTAGATTTAACCAAACTCCTCTTTAAAGTAAAATATAATGTAATGAAGATGACTTTACTATAGTCACATACTCAAGAAAGACTACGCGCTAAGGCAAAAATAGAAAAAAAAATTTATGCATAAAAAATAGGAATGAAGAGAGTTATTAAACTAAGTCTGATACATTAAGTCATACCCAGTTCCAAATGTGTGACACTTTGAATTAAGATTTAGGTCAATGACAAACATCAAGCTTGGTCAACCTTTTATGGGTTGACAAGCATTTTATTAAAGGGCCAGTTTATAAATATATTAGGCTTGTGGGCCACAGTCTGTGTCACAAGTATTTAACTCTGCTATTGTAGCATGAAAGCAGCCACAGACAACACATAAAAGAATGAGTATGGCTGGGTTCCAGTAAATCTTTACTTACAAAAAGAGCGAGTTGACCATATCTGCCAATCCTGTCCTATAGTCTCAAAGTGACTTCTCAATAATTCTTTTTCATCTGAATAGCTCTATTTCCTTCCAAACTCTTTCATATAAACTGTATCAGTGTTTCATTAAAGCCTCTACAGGCACGTATAAAGCAACCTGACATTTAATCTCTTGCTTTATAGATCAAGAAACTGAAGTTCCAAGGGGTTGAGTGACTTAACCTAAGGACAGCTAGTATAGCTGTAACTAAAAACCAGGCCTTTGTTCTGTTCACAACTCTTAACCATCATCCTCCATTCTCAATCCTCCAATGCTACAGCTGAAACATTTCAATCATTTTTGGACTCTTCTGCTGAATCTCTGAGTTCTTTTTAGCAGGCTCATCCATTAACAAGATTTCAAGAATATCTACTAATCAATTTATGAAATCAAATTATTCTCAAATCCTTTCTCTCTTTACATGATCCCCATCTTTTTACATGTGAGCTATCTTCTTATTCACAAATCTCCTAAAATAATACTTTGTATTCAAATAGCCACAAGAAGAAAGGCAGTATACCTTAAGAAGCTATAAATTATTTTAATCATTTAGGAAGAATTTCTATACTCATAAATATAAATGAGGTAAAAGGCCTAGTGCCTGCTTTGCAAAGCTTATAATCTAGTTGATAAATATGTGTACCATGTGTATAAACATGAAACTAAGGAGTTTCCATTCAACATAACCTAGGTCAAGAAATTTTAAACAAAGAAATAAAAAATGAGGCTCGGTGCCTATACCTCAGCAGCTAGGGCGCCAGCCACATACACAGGAGCTGGCAGGTTCGAATCCAGCCCAGGCCTGCCAAACAACAATGACAACTACAACAACAACAACAAAAATAGCCAGCTGTTGTGGAGGGCGCCTATAGTCCCAGCTACTTGGGAGGCTGAGGCAAGAGAATCGCTTAAGCCCAAGAGTTTGAGGTTGCTGTGAGCAATGACAACAGGGTAGTCTATGAAGGACGACATAGTGAGACTCTGTCTCACAAAAAAAAAAAAAAAAAAAAAAAAGAAAGAAAGAAAAAGTGAGAAAATGTAATTACAATAAAACTGAGGACACAATGCCCTGAATTCTGCACAATAAAAATTTTAATAAAAAAAATACACAAAATATCCCTTTGACATGGT